>JAEKIV010000464.1:0-26354 GCA_016801325.1 Hypholoma fasciculare
CAAGTGCGTGAGAGTGAGTGAAAGTGCGTGCACTTCCCTCACTTCCCTCACGCACCGCCCACTGCCTTTTCCCTTTGCCCGTTATAAAAATACGTTCTTGAAGTCGATTTCAGCCCACATATCACGATTGTATGTCCATCGACTTACGTTTGTTATAAGTGCCCCGAAATAGTTCAAATGCGTAGTCGAAGTGTTGCTGAACGCGTCGAGCACAAAGAAATGGCCGTATCAGGCCTGTGTGACAGCCGTGAGCTGAGGGGCGATATTATGAGATAAAGCCGCCACAATGGACACGTCAGCGCATCCCAAGCGGTCGGCAATCCAGAGGTATTGAGACCAAGCTTGGCCCATAGCCCGGCCGTCTCAGAGATGATGCACATGAACGTTTGGAGGCAGAGTGCTCCCTCGGTGCCTTTGCAGGCTCTGTTGGCGGCGCTGTATCTGGAAAATCATGTTCATTAAATATATCGGATTGGGTTTCAAAATTTCAGGGTTGAGCTGTCCTGGTTAATGACAGTTATAATCTGACAGTTCATTGTGCATCATGCCAATCAGCGCTTCAGCGCAGACGACCCATTATATACATATTTGAGAATAACAGTTAATACTGCCCACGCCTTGTGTTGAGCCTCAGTATAAGGAACTTGTCGCGAACGTGACCGCTTTATTCAAGACCTCCGCCTCGAACTCACCGACTTGCCACCCCACCAGCACCCATGACAAGAACGCCGATAAAGCTTCGCAAACACGCTCTGCTCGTGCTCGCTTCCAGTGCGCCTGCAGCGCTGGGGATCTGCCAGGGATCCACCTTCGGCATAGGCAACCCTCAGAGCACCAGTAACGGCGTGAGCAGCTGTACGCCTCCGTAACCGTGCGCCCTGAGCGCTGAGCCCGCTACGCAATATCCTGACGGCATGCATATCAGGGAATATCTTCGACAACAACTGTAGCGCCGTCGACGGCCTCATCACGAGCGGCAACCCATGCATACAGGGCATATTTGGCTGCTCACCCGCACCTATCATATTCAACATGTACATGAACACCTATTCGAGCACCCAGTAAGTGACGCCAATGGAGATGGGGAAAGTGATAAACTGATTATTTGGCGCACTGATTCACAGGTACGCGTGCAGCAGGGATCCGGGCGGGGAGACTTGCAACGGGGTCGCTATTTCTGTCTGTGTGAGTAGGCACGCTGTGCGTTGTTGCGTCTGCGATACTCACGCCACCGCAGTGCATTTGAGATCGGGGTGACCTAGCTTATGCGCTGGATTCGCGTCGCGACGAGAAAGACTGTAGACACTGAAAATGTAACAATAACATTTCATTCTCTCAGCAAAACTCGAGCACATCCGTGCTGGCGGCGGACACGGTGCGCGGCTAATTTGAGATTACATGAATTTTCCATGTGTCCAAATTTGTAAGAAAACATTGTGCTCTGAAAACCTCCATCACCTTCCCTTCGCCTCACTCTGTCAATTTTATCTACTCCCGCCGGAGCAAATCAGTTATGTGACGAACCAGAATTATACGGATACAAAGCACCGTCGACATCGATAATTACCACCGCGTAGACGCAACGGAGACCCTCTTATATCATACATCAAGCCTCCACAACGCCCTCCCCAGCCACCACCCCCTCATCGACATCTCCCTTCTCCCGGCCCAGCCGCCCCTTCCCGCGCGCGACGTCCACCGCGCGCCAGCACGCCTCCGCCTTGACGAGCACGCCCATGCGCGGGTCATATGCCTCCTCAAACGCTTTCACCTCCACCTCAAACAAACCCAGCCCACCGTCGACGCCATCCGCGCCGTCTACGCCCGCCACACCCGCACCATCTGCATCCATAGCACCGCCATCCGCGGAGCGTGCCGCATCAGAACGCGAGAGGACCGCGCGGATCCCAGCGAAGAACGCATCCACCACCGCGAGATTGTGCGCCGCCAGCAGCGCGTGCGCGGACATCTCGTGCGTGTGAAGGAGGTGGTGCACGTATGCGCGGGTATATGCGGGTAATACCCTCTCAGGGTCTTTCTCGGGATATTGTGATGCAGAGGGGGAATCGTGTCCGTGGTATAGACGCGCGGGCGGGAGCCGGGGTGCGCACGCTAGGCACGGGCATGTTGGGGTGGTGGGGTCGCGGTCCAGGGGGGTGGAGGAGACGGTGTGGTGCAGAGTGGTGGAGGAGGTGGAGGATGTAGATGGGGAGGTAAACGGTGCGGGCAGCGCGTCGGCCATACACCCGAAATCAAGCCGATACCTCACATCATACAAATTATGCCCGATCTCCCTCTTTCCCTCCCCACCTCGCGACCCACGGCGCACAGGGAACGTAAAGTCCAGCGCGACCCCGACGTCCGCCGCACGCTGCGCCCAGCGCGCGTCAAACACGTCTGCGCCGACGGCGGTGAGCAGGCGCAAGATCTCGTGCGGAGAGGAGGCGCCGGTTACGAGACGCGGTTTCGTAGGCGGGAGGACTTCGAGCGACGCGCGGAGGAGGGCGGTGAGCTGCGTGTGCGTTTGGGCTTGGATTTCGGGGGTGTCTGCGGGCGCCGCGGCGTTGGCCACGGCGGTGCTTTGGTTTTCAGGGAGGGCGGCAAGTGCAGCTTTGAGCGGCGCGAGGTCGACGGTGTACCCGGAGACGCCCTCGTCGAGCGTCTTGAGCGGCGCGAGTGCAGCGATATCGGGGCCATACAGCGGCTCGAGGAGGGACGATGCGAACGCCCTGCGCGCGCCGAGAGAGGTAAGCCCTGCGAGGTGAACGAGCACCGGCGGTGTCGGCGGGAGCGTCACCGTATCCTCCTCCACCTCCGCCTTGGGCTGCGTCCTCTGCTTCTTCGGTACAGGCTTAGGAATAGCCAGCGGCCCGGGGCGGAGGAGCACCGCAAGCCACGCAGCCGAGCGCTCGATGCTCTTCGTCAGACGCTTCTGGGAGAACGGCGCGCCGCCGAGCGGGGTGTCCGACAGCGCGAAGACAACGTCGGGCTGGACGACGCGCGCGTACGCGGCCCACTCTGCGGGCGCGAGCTTGCGCACGCCGCGGAGGCTGTGCACGCACACGAGCGCGTTGCTGGTCGGGGGCATCTCGCGCGTGTCGTTTGGGTCGCGCGCGGAGAGCGAGAGGAGCTGCGTCGAGGCGTCGAACCCGAGCAGGGTGTGCAGCGGGTGTGTATTGCCGGCGTTGGAGGGGTGCTGTGCGTGCAGGACGGGTATCGGGGGCGTTTGCTCGAGGCTGTGAGGAGGTTAAGTCGATTCTGAGGTTAGAGGTTTGAATACTCACAAGGTTTCGAACGGGACGTTAACCCAACGCAGCGCATCCGTTATCCGTACGTGGTCGCGCGACAGATGGGGCACTGCGCCACGCGATGTTCCCGCGAACAAGCCGGGCGTAGCGATAGTGACATTGGACGCCGCGTCTGCGCTCCTCCTCAGCGTGATGGATCCAAGGCGCGGCCCATAGCGCACGGGGTGTTGGAGGGAGAAGGAGAGGGAGGACTGGGACATGGGAGTTCAGCGCAAAAAACGATCGGCAATCGATTGATCGCCGCGCGTGGTGGCGGTGCATTCAATAAAGTGCTTCCAAATGGCAAAAGATTCCGGTACGGGGAATCGAACCCCGAGCTACCGCGATCACCTTGAAAGGCGGTAATGTTAGCCGTTACACCATACCGGATGACGGAAGAGGTTGCCATCAGTGTCTGTCATTTCTCGGCGGCGCTGCAACTCAGATTTGGAGGGACTCTGGATAACACGGAGCCCGTGTACCTACTCCCGCGCGACGCGGCGTTTGTGTATCAAAGAAGATGGTGGCCAAAAATACAACAGCGCCCATGAGCGTCTGGATTTTTATCTGGTGTGCATTTCCCAGGTGGTGCCTGCGCGCCGCAGTGCCTTTCGCTGACCTTTCTTGGACCTTTCTCATTTAACAACGGCGAGCACAGACCTGACCTCTCTCACAATTTACAGATCTGTGCATTATTCTCACCGCGAAAAACAATTAATCACGATGGAGCCTCTACCGGCCTACGTCGAGGATCAAGTGCCTCAAAACGCCTTCGCCGCGCTTTTGACTAGGATATCATCCGAACCTATTTTGCTGCTGAACCCAGATCCAAACGCTCATTCCATTCTAGAAAACTACGTTACACGCCAAAGGGCTCCAGCGTATTGCAGCCATTCTATGCACGTCGACTCACGCAGGCCCATCGAAGAATATCCAGCTGATCCAGATGCTCACACCTTCGCTCCAGACACCACTTTGATATGCATCAAGCAGCAGATCGTCCGGGAGCTCTTCGCAGCTATAAGGCGGGAGGACGACGAGTCCGTGGCGCTGTTAATCGAGAACAACCTCGTCACCGCCAACACCACAAACATGTATGGTGTTACTCCGTTACTGGCGGCAATTGTTGCCAACGTCATGCGCATCGTCAAGCAGCTTCTCGACCTCGGCGCCGATCCCAACAAATTTGGTATGGCCTCTGGAAAGGTCAGTTCCAATTTTTTTCTACGTAATCTTTTCTCATTTCTAATCATTGCGCTCATCATTATAGAAAGGATCGCCACGTAGGGTACTTACTCCCTTGATGCTCGCTGCAAGCCGGGGCTCGCTCTCCATTGTGAAGCTGTTGTACGAAGCTCCCCACTCAGCCAACGACGCCCTAGTAGCGCCCGATGGACAGATCGCACTGCGCCTCGCAGCCGCCGGCGGCCACGCTGCAGTCGTCGCATATCTTCCCCCTCGCCGCGCAGGTGGCTTCCCTCGCTTCAAAGCAGCGAACGCATCCAACATCGCACGGACGAAGAAGGCCGCGCGGGGAATCTTTACCATCTTCCGAGTCGTTGTCTGGGAGGTACCGCAGTGCCTCCTCTGGAGCCTACCTAAAGAACGCGTAGTTCGGCCTGCAATTCAGACGTTCAACTGGTGTTGGGCGCACAGGTCCAATTTCCCCCGATGGTGCAGATATCAGCTTGCGGAATTGCCGAGGAAGCTCGAGCGGGCGGGGAAGGCGGTAGTAAGAGCGGTGGAGAACGGCCCGGCAGTGGTCGCGAGAATTGGAAAGGCGATCTGGAGATCCGGCAAATGGACATGGACGCTATGCACAGTGCGCATTCCGCGCGCTACCGCCATCGCGCTGCCGTGGATCTGCTCGGGCCTTCGTACTCTGGGAATAACAGCCTGGAATATTATCACCCTAACCGTCTCCTTCATGCACACTGTTTTCCTCGCGGCCGTCACCTTCTTCCGTGGTCTTACGCTCAGAGACGTCTGGCATGCGCTCTACGACGTACTGCATATTATATTCATCGCTCTACCCACGGCTCTTTCGTCTTGGCCCTGGAATCTGTGGAGGGTATCTCACCAAATCATGGGGGCGTTGTTCGGAAATTTCGGACAAGATTTGTGGGAGATAGTGATTATTCTTATTTTTTATATTCCCATGAAGATTTGGATTATGATAAAGAGCTTTCTATCCGCACTCGCTATCGCGTCGCACGAAGTCATGGTGTGGATCAACCCCAAAGCGTAATACCAAGTAGCATTGCGCCGTGTAGTACCGCTGTAAGTATATTAAAGGACGTATACCTATGTAGTATAGGTCTACGTGTAGGCACAGATTCCGTTTACCTCGAGCTTACCTACTCCAGCGCGGCGTTGTGGCGGAATTCGATGGTGACACGCGCGACTAGCGCTCACTGAGCGCTTACTGAGCGCAGATGCGGACGAGGCGACGAAAGCAAAGTTGGACTCGGCGGAGTATATATTCTCTTCGGCAATGTCCGCGCCACTTGTCGTTCTCTCAAATGCGCATTCGCGTCTCTTTACTCTTGACCACCACCTTTCCCTCATTCCATATAGATTCCCCCCCACGTCCAGCGACTGCTGTATGACATCTGTCGACCACTCAGCTCTCTCCCATCAAGGACCCGCGCGTCACTCGCCGCTTGCGCTGCGGGAGTCAGAAGTCGATGCGCTTGGGAACAAAGCTTTGTCACCAAATGTAAGTCCATCCTTCGATTTATAGTGCATACATATGTAGAGGTTATTTACGATAAATTAGCTTTCGCAGGCGCATATACGAGGCTTTCTTGCTTCAGATAGGTATGTCCGTCCGTCACTGTTGGATACATGCTCTAATCCACGATAGCCCCCTCTTGATCATATTCAGAAAATGCTCAATTGTAGAAGTTCACATGTACACTAAAGCATAGTGAGCAACAATGTCCCAGTAGGAACATGGCAAATCCTAGTAGCAGCGGTGAGTATTTCTCTTCTAAGCGCATATATGAACTTATACACGCATATATGCACCCAAATCACCCTTTCAACCCAGTAGCATTGACCCCCAAACAGCGGAATTTTTCTGGTAATGTACACTTTAAAATCAGTGAATTGGCGAACTCAAAAGTCAAGTTAGTCGACTCCCGACAGCCGCAACAAACACGGAGACACAGGGCCGAACGAAGTTACGTAACTTATACTCATGCCCCAATTCTGTCTTTTCGTCTTCTTTTCTCCACTCTTCCACCTCGTTCTATATGCCCGAGCTCTCCTGAAATACACACGACGTAGCCAGCGACAGTTCTCCACAGCACTGCGCCAACTCTTATGTCTCTTTCTGTGCGTTGGATCATCCTGGTCATCCACTCTCGATCCTCACCATCATAGAGAGTCAACGCCCTGTCCGATCATGGCCAACCATCGTGCTGATTCCACCCTAGATCTCCCGCTCGAAATCGCCGAGCTCATCATCGACGAATCCGCCCTGGCCGGCGACAAAGACACGCTCCGCAACATCGCCCTCGCCTCCAAACGCTACACCGCGCGGTGCCAGCAGCGCCTCTTCCACACCATCGACCTCGGCGACCGCTGTATTCCCGGCGGCCTGTACTACCGCCGCCTGCGCACGTTGCTCGTGCGCTTTCCCGAACTCGGGAAGCTCGTGCGCGAGCTGCGTCTCGTCGACACCTACGTCTGGGACAGCGAAAAGGAGGCGAACTGGGGCTGGCTCATCGGCGAGGAGAATCTTGCGGATATCCTCGCCGCGCTGCCCAATCTCACCGCGTTTTCCCTGGCTTTCAACGCCGAAACGCCCGCCTGGCCGACTTTCGCTCCGCCGCTGCGCCACGCGCTCATCCAGCTTGCACAGCGGCCGAAGGTGCACTCTTTTGCGCTCAACCGCATCTCACGCTTCCCGCCGAGCTTACTCGTAACGCTTGTCGCCGGCGTGCGCGCGCTTGAGCTTATCGACGTCGCAGTGCAGGAGTTCTCCCCCGCTGCTCCGCTCGAGGTCCTCCTCGGCGTCGCCGCCATTGCAACGCCGGTCGTCGCGTCTCTCACGCTGCGCGCGCCGAAGGCAGGCATGCTACACGTCCTTCGTACCGTCCTCGCCGCAGCGCCGCTCCCCACGCTTACGCGCCTGCGCGTTGCTGCCGTCGACCATACCGATGTAGCTGCTGCGCTTGAGTTGTGGAGCTTGCTCCACTGGGGCGCGCAGACCATTACGCAGATCGAGTGGCTCCCTGCCGTGAGGCCCCTCACGCCCGCCACATGTACGTCCTTTTCTCACTTCTATCTTCTCCAAACTCAATCCACACAGCGCCGCCCGCCCCAATCGACTTCTCCATCCTCACGCGCCTCGCTTCCCTCCAATTCCTCGTCAACTTTCACGCCCCTGGGCCCGTATTCAAGTACCTCCTTCCTGTGCTCGCGCAGGTCGCCTCGGGTTCGCACTTCCACCGGCTTGTCATTGAATGCATGTTTATGCGCCACATGGAGCTCGTCGCTCGCCAGAGTGACTGGGCCACTCTCGACACCGTGCTCGGTACCCCCGCGTTCCATGGCGTACGCGACGTCGTGTTTGTCGCGCGCAAGCGCTCCCCGCCTGCGGCCCTCGGCGATGCTGCGGTGGTGATTGGCGAGATGCTCCCCCTTGCCCGCGCCCGCGGGGTGCGGATCTCGTTCGATCGAAATTTGGATTGAGGTAGGAGGGAAAAGTATTCGTGGGTCTTATTTACTGTGAACCACACGCTATTTTGAGCTATGTTTTCCTTTTGTGTATAGTACTTGCGCGCTGATATATTCTGTGATTAATATTTACGCTCATAGTTAGATTCAGAAATAGAAGATCACTTACCCTACTGAACGCCCCCGGATAAGTTACACTGGCAGTGCAAAATGTGCTCACGATCAGCACAACGGCGCTGGTAATAAGTAAACTGGGAATCTGTCGTCCGTGCGAGCCCTATGTCTCATCAAGTTGTGTAATATGTCCGTCGCGATCGCTGTACATGTTTTGGGGCAAATTTCATAAATTATACAAGCTATTTACATGCTACGCCAATCGCCAGGTGGTATTTCATTTTACAAAAAGGTCGACCCCATGCTGGCGTGTAACTGATAAAGCAAGCGTGAAGTGTGCTATCTATATACGAGAGAGCTCGATGTAGCGTTCGAGTGCGGAACTGGTGGAGAAGTTGACCTGGGGTGATAACTGGATCAAATCATGTTCGATACTATGATACAATCGAGAACTTACGAAGTAGTACCGACTGTCGTTATCAAGAAAATGGGGAACCGTCTGCGGCGTTGCTTCTAAGGGTGTCTGTAGTCGCTACTCAGGTACCTAGTGAGAACATGTTTAGACAGGGGGTAGAGCAGCGTACATGAGGGACGACAGTATGTTTTTGTCTCAAGAGTAGATTTTCTTCTCGGAGTATTTTGTCGATGCCTTGCTTCTTCAGATATGCGGCGAACGGCTCTGAGTTGTCATAAAAAATATCGAACTGGGACATATTGTGCAGCATAGCTTGCACGCCATCGAAAGATATCGTATTGTCGCGATGATTATGCTTCAGTAATCCGATCAATAAGCTATGAGAAGAACATGAAATCGTCACGTACCTCCTTGTTGTCCCTTAAGATCCTGCCAATTATTTCTCCCGCTCGTTTTTCGCCCAATCCTTGCACCCTACCGTCGTCTTGGAGGGCAACCCAGTTCATGAAGTACCCAATCATAATAGCGCCTCTCGTCTCCGCTAGGAACGGGGCCCAGTTCGTCACTACTTCCCGCAGTCCAGCATAGTTCGCGTCGACGACGTTGGAGACGTGGATCCTGTGGAACTCCGTCCATGGTGGGATGTCACAGTCAGAGAGGCGACCGATGATGATCTCCTGTGACAACGCTATAGCGTCCATCCTGGATACGGTGAAGGAGATGTTCAGCGTGCGGATACGCCGAGCGAAGGTACGCAGGTGATGCGATATGAAGAAGTAGAAACACCCGTATATATCTTCTGTAAAGAGTCTATGGCTCGCCTTCCCGAATGCGGCGACGTCCTCAACACTGTATAATGAGACGCATTTATCAGTTACGAGACAATGACAAGGGCGAGATACTTACTTCCAGCCTTCCAGGGGATCTGCATAGTCCGACAGCAGCCACTTGCCACTGAACGAGAAGAAAGAACGATTCGGTTCATTGAAGTCGGAATCGTCGGCGCCGAAAGGGAGGACGATGCCACGACGTCGGTATTTCTCGACTGCAACGCGGTGGGAAGGACGGAGAGCGAGGTACCGTCTATCATGCCAGTCGCGTCGCCTGATATTCTGCCGGACAGAGTTGTATTCAGTCCTTAGCTCTTCGGGATCATCTGTAGTCAAGCAAATATGGTGAAAATATCGGACAAGCTCCAAAACGTCGTGACAATGAAGCCATCCATGTGCACCGAAAGAGACGCTGGAAGAGAGGTCGTCCTCGTGACACCAGTCATGGAGGAACTGAGCGACGAGCCCTGCGATACGCTCTTTGTACTCCCGAGGCATCCACGCGGAATACCAGAAGTGAAGAGCGATATCAGCCGCCAGGTTCTCATCGGGTATCGTGGCGAGGATGAGGATGAGGACAATGTTTCGGACTACCATCTGTGGAGAGTGGTCGTTCATCAAGATTTTCAAGTGGCCAGAATACTCGACGGGGAGACAGTTGACAGTGAGTAGCACATGGCGCAGGTCGCCAGATTCTGAAATCGGGGTATAGCTTGAAGTCAGTGTTTAGTTTAGTACACGACAACGAGAGATACAGACCGGTAAAAGCAAGGTTCAAATCTGCGCTGGCGTCCTTTTCGTTCTTGGATAAGTTGATGACATCGAACGCAGGGGTGTTTCCCCACCTAGACAGAGAATGATGATGAGCCCTTCATACCCAGCATATTGGTATCGATCACTCACATAGCCAGACCGCGGGACAGTACATCCTCCCATTGTCGCTCAAATTCATCTTCCGGTGAAAGCGCCTCCATTTTCATGAACGACGGGCGGCGGCGTTCTCTTTGCCACCCGGGAACCCAACTGCTGGAGCGCAGTATCTTCTTGCAATCTTAACCGTCCGATTAGGTGCGAGTCGTTGAGTTGAACGAAGGACATACCTGCTTTGTGGGAGCTCCAGTGTTTCGTTTGGCAATCCTGATGAAGAAACGATCAGAACGAATTGTAATGTTTTGTCGCTCCGACGTGGGCCTGACTTTGGAGCAATAAGAAATTAATTTGCATGCGCTGCATCCTTGTGTTCCTGGTTTGCCGCAGGAGCCTCGAATGGTGTCGACATTAGCACACGGAAGTACTGTGAGGTGCCGTGGTGAAGGTTCTGTAGGCGCGCGATTTTCGAGGGTATTGATCGCCCAGTCGTGAGTGGAAGCGATCCTCGTAGTAAACACCAGAAAGGCAGCGAAGTAGTCCATGAAAATACGAGGCAAGGTTGGGTCGGAACGATGGGCAGGAGGGGTAGGGCGCAGTTGTATTGATATAGATCCTGTACCGGGAGTTTCTTTTAGAGTTTCTCCCGCTTCCGTCGAGTGATCAGCATCGTTGGAAATCCCGAGACTTAGAAAGAAAGGTGGTCTCAGTGTCGACATGGCCTTAGCGGGTAGTACAAAGATACGGAAGAGAAGATGGGAATCTACACAAAATCTTGAGCTTCAAAGTTTCTTCTGCCGCAAAAATATTGCAAGAAGATGCACTCACCGACAAAAGATCTCCATATCTCTATTCTCAGTTAGTCATACGTGTCCCGCTACCGTTTTATCACCTTAAGAAACCCGCCACAGTGATTCTTTAAAGTGTGAGGCAGGATGAATCAGCGAGTGGGAAGTCTCGCCCATTCTTGGATTCTGACCCTCGCGCATCAGTGGAGAGCTAAACTTGCGGATTGCGAGTGAGAGGAATGTTTCATATCATTGGGACTGAAGTGCCGTTGCTAGCTTTCCATTGGGAGGTATGCTTTGATGAATCGTAGATTGAGACTGGCAGCGGCTTATCGATGTTGGACTAATGGCAAAATCTTGAAGATTGGGGCACTGATTCAGCTGAACGATGGATATACTTCGCATTCGTCGCGTATCGTAGAGAAGGCGGCGCGTCTTTTGTAATCCGAGTTTCCCGTAGACGAAGAGAAAGTGTACGCATACAAAGCGCCGGGGGATTGTGGAATTGTGTGGCCAGTTGGTGATAGTAGAACAACAGCGCTCGGCGGGTGAAGGGTTTGACGTCACGCGTTGGCCGCGTATTCAGTTTACCCACGCGAATCGCGATCAGCACCTTATTCGATTTTTTCAATTGCAGTCGAACGTTTATTCTTTTTAACTGCAATGTGCATGGAGGCAGTCAGTTATCACTTCCCCTGCTTTCCTCTTCGACGAATCTAAGCATTGTATGTAGGTGGGCCACAAGTACGACAGCCCAACAGTCCTCGTCAGTTCTCGTCGCGGATGTTTTTGGTCTTTGAGCTAGCATCACCTGAACGAAGATCTACTCGAGGAAGAACTTGAAAGTACAGAGGACTTTCGAAATATCGCAGCACGAGCATAGGACATCTCATGAACGACTGAAATAGCAGTATCTATCTTGGGAAAGATGACGACGAGGCAGCTCCATTTCACCGTTGGGACGGGAAAAGGATAAGGATAAAAAGGTACGTCTGCTATAGTCAGCTGTGAAGTCCTCAGAAATCGCTTATAAATTTGGTTTCGTGGTTAATAGACCTGTCTTTGCCCCTCGTCGCCCGCCTGGCGGATATTTCTCCGTTCTCCGATAGGACAATCGCGAATTTCAACTTGAATTCAGCATTACGAAAAGATGCAGTCACTAGCTCTCATCCCCTTTGCCCCTGGGTGGTTCTACTCCCCCGCGCTACATGTCGCTTTGCCTCCGGCTCGGTATATGTCTTCCGTTACACTCCATAATAGTTGTGACGACAAATCGACGCGTCCTCGAAATACCTGGCTTCCGACAGGTATCCTAACCTCGGACCTAAAGCGAGTCGTTAATCCATGGTCTGGTCACTGTCCCCACTATTACATAGAAACGTTCTTCGAGATACCAACAATAACCGCTCGTCCTTCGAATTTTGGAATTACACTTCTGCCCTATCCGGTGTCCCCAGCCAAGCCACCATCTCCACGCACGACAAACATTCGCGTTCTAGATAATGAGAAGTATGCGCGGCAGGCCCATATATGGACCGATCCTCGCTCGGTAGCCAGATCAGGTGCCCAGAATAGGCGTTCGACTCCTTTGCGCGGCGTAACTTCGGGGAATCTCGTTCGGATCCTCTGGGGTTGGGCCTGGTCGAACGCGTATAAAGGCCTGCGGGGACGATTATAGAGTTGCATTCACCCCGCATTTTACCCCAGGTTCCCAGGTAAATTGCGGGCTTGTGTACCGGTTGTAGCGGGTTTACTGAAGCGCCATCCTAGAGCTTCATTCGCATAACACCTCGAACGTATTCATTGAAATATCAAACATGGCACCTTCAGACTTCGCCAAAGCAGACATAGACGCTGTCGTCGCGAACCTCACGACGCAGGAGGCTATTCTTCTCACCGCCGGCGAGGGCCTCTGGCACACGCAAGCCATCGAGCGCTTGGGGATCCCCGCGGTCAAGGTATGTCTTCTATCTATATCGCGTCGTATTTTTGGATGCTAACGGCATATTCTATTATCCGCAAAGGTCAGCGATGGCCCAAACGGAATCCGGGGGAACCATTTCTTCATGGGCACACCTGCGAAATGTCTCCCTGTACGTGTAGTGCTTTCATTTGACCTCGTGGAAGTGAACTCAACGTGACCTTTCTTATTCTAGTCGTCGACTGCGCTTGGAGCGACTTGGGACCCGCAACTCGTGCAAGAAATTGGTCTGAAACTCATCGCTGAGGAGGCCAAATTGCGTGCGGCGTCAATCGTTCTGGCGCCGACGTGTAATATACAGCGTAACCCACTTGGGGGAAGAGTGCGTATATTCAGATTGAACGCTACGCAGATGGACTAATCCCATCGACAGAGCTTCGAAAGCTTCTCCGAAGACCCATTTCTTTCGGGTATCATTTCCGCGGCGTACGTGAACGGTGTACAGAGCGGAGGGATCGGAACTACCATCAAACACTTCGTGTAAGGTTCTCTCTATTTGATTCATAATGCTTTTTACATACCTCCCATTTACAGAGCAAACGACAAGGAAAATGATCGAAATGCGTATGACAGTATCGTGGGGCCGCGTGCGCTGCGCGAGATATATCTTATGCCTTTCATGCTGGCCCAGAAATACGCTCAACCATGGGCATATATGACTGCGTACGACCTTTTCATTATTCCGCTCCAACCTGTCTCTTACCTTGAGCACTTTACAAACAGCTACAATCGCCTGAACGGTACACACGCATCCGAGAACAAGTTTCTCCTCCAAGACGTACTGAGGGGAGAATGGGGCTTCGATGGCATGGTACGTCTTACACTCCGCTATTACTACTGATCATTCTAATTTGTCGTCTAAACTTACAGGTAATGAGCGATTGGTCAGTTTTCTCAAGTAACTTTTTTCATCCACGTATCTGATAAAAGCATGTCTCCAGGTTCGGTACGTACAGCGTCGACCTCGCACTGAACGCGGGACTCGATCTCGAAATGCCGGGTGATAACAAGTGGCGAACGATTGACCTGACGACGCGCTCCGTCGTTGCGCGCAAGGTCACCGTGCGCACAATCAAATCGCGTGCTCGCAAGGTGCTTGAGTTCGTGAAGAAATGCGCCGCGGGAGCGCCTGACGTACTCGACGGTGACGGTCTCGAGCGTACGGTCGACTCTCTCGAGTCCAACGTGCTTCTTCAAAAGGCTGGCGCAGAGTCGATTGTACTCCTCCGGAACGAGAATGGTGTGCTGCCGCTATCGCCTACGACGTTGAAGAAAGTTGCTGTCATCGGCCCGAATGCGAAGGCTATCGTTCTTAGCGGCGGCGGTTCTGCGTCTCTCAAGGCGAGCTTCTTTGTCAGCCCATACGAAGGCATCGTGAAGGCCCTGAAAGAGGCCGGGACGGAGGTGGTGTACAGCGAGGGCGCTAGAGGTATGTGTCGAATAATTCGCAAACTCTAGCCCATTAATTTACTGACTTGCCGATATAGCCAACAAAACGGCCCCTTCGCTCGATTACGATATGCTCACCACAGACGGTCGGCTCGGATGGATCGGCTCATGGTACACACATGTCAGCGACGACAGCTTCGAAGTGGCCGGCCTCGTTCGCGAGCAATACATTGACGAAACTCGCCTCTTCATCAGCACGTCATATCCGAAGGGGATAACGAAACGTTGGACGCTCAAACTCCGCGGTCAGCTGAAGCCTCGAGAGAAAGACTGCACCTTTGAGTTTGGGCTGACCGTTGCTGGGCGAGGAAAGGTACGTTTTGCGCTTTACGTCGTCTCTGCGCTGAATGTGGTATTGATACCCATCTTTATAGCTGTACGTCGACGGCAACCTTGTTATCGATAACTGGACGCGACAGCGCCGCGGAGAAGACTTCTTTGGCTGCGCCACAGTTGAGGAATACGGTCGGTACGATCTCAGAGCCGGTGTGAAGCACGACATCCTCGTCGAGTTCTGCAACGTTCGCGGGCCCGCGGATGGCGATGAAGACGAATTGGTGATGGATAGGTTCGTTACCGGCCCTGTTCGAGCTCATGCGGTGGCTGATATTCTTCCGAAGTAACCCCGGCATCCGCCTCGGAGGTGCTGAAGTGCAAGACGCCGACTTATTGATATCGACCGCCGTGGAGCTCGCGAGTGAGGCAGATGCTGCCATTGTGGTCGTCGGGTTGAATGGAGAGTGGGAGACCGAGGGGTACGACAGGAAAACGCTCGCACTTCCTGGGCGTACGGACGAGCTAGTGGCGAAGGTGGCAGCTGTGAACCCGAGGACCGTGGTCGTCACCCAATCCGTGAGTCTTCTTTTATCACTGATCTCATCTGGCACTCCCACTTTGGGGGATTTTCAAATGGGCGCTCAGCACTCAGCGCTCACCAGCTGACATTTTCCTGTGTTTAATAGGGCTCAGCAATTACCATGCCGTGGAACGAGGCGGTACCCGCCATTGTCCATGCATGGTATCTCGGCAACGCATCCGGGGACGCTATCGCAGACGTTCTGTTTGGCAAGCACAACCCATCGGGCAAACTGTCGCTCACATTTCCGAGGAGAGAGGAAGACATTCCGTCCTTCGGGCACTTCCACTCGGAAGATGGCAAGGTACATAAATTTTGCTCTTCGCTGCGGAACATTTCGCTAAATATTTGGCCAAGGTCCGGTACGGTGAAGATCTTTATGTCGTAAGTTGATCTATTAATAGCCACCTCACTCGGTTTATTTATACCTCCGCGCACAGGGTTACAAGCACTATCAGCATCGCAGTATTGCTCCACTTTACGCGTTTGGGTAAGGCCGTGTTCCTGTATTCGGAACCTTTCTAACTTAATTTATCTGGTACAAGGCATGGTCTTTCATACACGACATTCGCTTTGAGTGCACTTACGCTCTCTGAACCCATCGTCGCCGATGGAGAATTTGCCCTCACTGCTTCAGTGAACGTTACGAATACGGGTGCTGTGATCGGTTCCGAAGTCGTGCAGGCATACATTTCCCTACCCACCACTTCGGACCTCACGCATCCCCCTTTGCAGTTGAAAGGGTTTGCCAAAGCGCGCGACGTGGCCCCTGGTTCTACTGTGACTATTACGCTCCAGTTCGATAAGTACGCAGTGTCATATTGGAGCGAGCTGTACCATACCTGGGCGGTGGAGAAGGGCGTTTATGGGCTCAAGGTCGGGACAGGCAGCGATAAACTGCTCTTGGAAACGACTTTCGAAGTACCCAGGGCTTTTGAGTGGCGCGGACTGTAGAAAAACATATTAGATGAAAGTAGGAAGTTATGTGTATCGCAGTATGCTGCACTTTGTATTCTAGATGTCTCATATTCCGTCATTTATTTAAGCTAAAAGCATTACTTAACAATTCTTCTCAACCGCAGTTGATACTAGCAAGCGCAGAGTTCTGAACTGCGGATCCAGCCTCACACTGACCTTGTGCGTTGATCTATTTTTTATTTCTGCCTCGTATGAGGCAGCGTGATTGTTGTCTGAGCTATTGGGAAAATTGTTTACATAGACGCAAGTATATAATGTTTCCTATTCTAAAAATTTCCCACCAAAGCTTCACTCAAGGATTAGGATAGTACTAATGCCAGTGGTCCGTCATGCGTCAAACGGATGCGAACGAAAGTTGCACTGGTTCATACACATCTCGAAATGTGCGGGAATGTCGTCGAGACTCAGTCCGTCCGCAGTTCCCCAGTGGTAAATAGTTGGATCGCCGACATGGCATCGGCGGACGCGAGAGAAGGCGCAGCTGGCGCAGCAAGCCATTATAAAATTAGACCACGAACGCATTCTATAAATAGATTATGAGGCGCTGTTCTTCCTCCTTTATCGGCATTAATTGACAAGGATCTGCAATTCACCACGTGCCTGGCGTCCCTTGACGAAGTATAAGTACGTTGGCTGCCTGTTGTCGTCTGTATCCGTCCGCTCTGCTTCTTCCTTGTTCCTCCTACAGATATGGCATCTAATAATGGGATCGATTTCGCCAAAGCTTTTGGCTACAGTTCAACAGCCGCCGCAATCGTCTTCGCCGTCCTTTACTTCCCACTACTTGCCTATTTTATCTTCCAGTCATTCGCGCGCCCAACGTATGTTCATATCGTAATGGTTGTTTTTTGCTCGAGTGAGTCAAGAGTGCTTTTCTCTATTATTCCCTGCTATAATCACCGCATATACTCACCACGTATACTCAGTTCGTATTGCTGCGTTTGTGCTGCGCGCCGTGTTGGTGTCAATCGAATCGGAAGGGCAGAAACTGGGACTGCTAATCGGCGATCAAATTCTCTTCGGCGTTGGATTTTTCGGTTTACTTTACTCGGCCTACACACTTGTCCTAGACATGTAAGAATTTTCTCTGATACTCCTGGCGTATTCTAACTGGCCAACGTCCTTCGCAGAGAGATTATGCTAAATCGCCCGGAGTCCACAAACCCGCTCATTCGTATCACAAAAAATCGTCGGCTTTTCCGGCTTGCCCTTCTAGTCGCTGTTATCCTCGTCATATCCGCGACTAGCTCTACTAACAGTGACGGAACCGTATCTAACTCGTCCAAAATTCAACACGAGGTCGGCGCGATCATATTCCTGGTGCTGACTGGACTGCAAGCATTCCAGACGCTGATACTCGCAAAAATGGAAATCGAGTGTGCGTTTACATCATATTTCAAAATTTATATATATAACATCTCTGACACCCTCGGTATACAGTAGGTCGTCAAGAAAAGCGTGCCAATGAGAAGTTTGGATCCCGTCACGCGATGTCCATCCTCCTTCTCGCGTCGGTCCTTCTCCTCGTCCGCGAAGTTTTTTCAGTCGTGACGGTGAATGACTCTGCTAAGCAGAACACAGAACATTTTTGGTATCCTCTCGTGGCGGTTCCAGAAATCTTAGTTGCTCTGTTGTTCACTACGCCGGGCCTGGTCCCGCGTCGCGAAGAAGTTCAGCAGAGATATCCCCAGAATGTATCGCCTCATGCGTAGAAGTAATTCCTCGCTCTGAGGTTTTATTATCTGGTGGATGTACACGAAGTAGTAATAGAGGTAGCACCCTGTTAAGCATATGCGTAATAAATGACGATCTTCAGTGTTATTTTAAGTACCATACATCATATACCCCGCATTTTGCGGACAGTAATTGAGCGTGATGACTGATTTAAATAATAATAAAATATTCAGCGGTGTTTCTTTCGGAAGAGTATTGATTGGTTCACCAGGGAGCGATGACTGAGATGGAGCTCGTTACTGTTCAAGCTCTCGATTTTTCTGCAGTAAATGCAGCCAGCGCCGTTCGAGGAGCTGACGATGTATGAAAGGAGCACTTCGTACTGATGGAAAGGGATCTTGTTACGAGCTCGCCCTCGAACACCTTGCCACAAACATCGACCGGTAGACCGATGGCCGTTCTCTCGACGAGTGGGTGAATATTGGGCCTCGCTCACGTTCGGGTCGGCATCCGCCATAACGTCCGGCCGGAGGCAGCGGAGTACAAGGTGCTGAAACCAACCTGAAGGGATTTGGAAGGGATGAAATTTGCGCTCCGATCTCATCGACGGCTCCATATTCACTGTTGCAGATCTTGAGTCCCACACACCGATTAAATTTACGGAAAACACTCAACACGCAAGCAAACGACTATACTAATTGGTCCATCACCTCATCAGCGATCTGAGCCTCGTCCCAAATGTAGATTTCTGGTCTCGCGTCTTGCCAGTGCGCTTAGATTTCTCCGCTGCCTCGTTCTCTATCTGGGCTAGAATGTGTGAAATATCATGCTTTTCTTGCAGCGGCCAGAGTTGGTCTGCATCCCGTTTTTTGACATATCGTGTGACAGCATTCAGCTGTTGACGATATACTTCTCCGCCGTCATTGAAATTCTGAAGTTTGGGAGGACTGTCAGCTCGCGTTAGATAGATATAATTCAGAGGCACCAACCATGTTCTGAACATCACTAAGATAACTTGACCACGTAGATGTCGAGTAAGTGCTGCGGATCTGACTGGGATGGAACGACAGGATACGTGCGCGCAAGTCGGGAGTGCACACTGCATGCGGAAGGTAGCCAAGAATATAGAAATAATCTTGACGCGGAATAATTTAGTCGAAATCGTATGCATATCAGGTATTAAAGCATACCTATCACCTGTCTCGATGCTACCTTGTCGAAGAATCCAATTGAAAATCGAGTGCTCCAATATGCTTTATCGATGTAAAATTCCTGTGATCTCGCTTTATCGAGGAGAAAATCCGGCAACGATGCGTGTAGAAAACGGATTTCGCCATCAATAGAAGAGGAGACACTGACGACCGATGTTAAATCGGCCAATGCAATATGTATGTCCACCTCAGAAATTTCAAGGACTTCTGCACAGCGTCGCAAGAGTGTAGCGTTCCCTAGAATGAAATAAACCAAAACGAGGGTAGTCCGAGCGATATCGCGTACTTGCGAAAAGATATGTCGGTAGAGGGCATCAAGCTCTGCAAACGGGGTCAACGTCCCAGATGGGCGAAGCCCACGGATGATATCCAGTTGTTGGGCAGGATGAAGGTGTGGGGTGGAGATAAATTTCATTACAACAGCTGCATATATGAATTGCCCAGAAGATTTGGTAACTATCTCTTCGATCAGTGTAGGTGTCGGCCAATCAGCATCTAAGAGGTCATTGAACGGATGTGTCTCTTTCACTGACCGGAAGCTATCGGCCAAAAAGAGGCGAATATCGTGATCAGGAAGATAGTGGTCGTCCAACGGAAGAGAACGAGTTGTCTTCGCTATCTGTGGCGACCTAAATTCCATCTTTATCTGATTTTCCGCCCGACTTGAGAATAACGCTATGAGAGGAAAGGATTTGAGATCGACGTATTTTGAAATGGTGCGTATAAATCCAGTCTGACTCTGGTGCCCATCGCATTCATCAAGGCCATCAAATAAGAGAAGTAGAGGTGCTGATAACGAACATTCATTATGAAGCTTGAGAAGTGGCTGGAAGATTAGGGCTTCGAACTGCGTCTCGAGAGATTGGCCGAAGATGAGCGGGTCGGACCGAATTTTTGGTAAAATCATCACATCTAGACCGGGTATGACCTGAATGAGTTGATATGCAAGAGTCGCGACTAAATGTGTCAGAGTATTGCGCGTCGGATCTGTCCGAAAGAAAAAGAACCTTGCCACCAGAATCTCTCTTTCTGCACATAGGTCGACGATAGATCTTGCAATTGCTGACTTCCCGGCTCCCGCAGCACCGTTTAGCCACAAGATCCACTGCACCCGTGTGGCCTCTAGAATAACCCAGTTCATTATATCGTCTAACACCGCTTTTCTGGTATTTGGATGGCATTTAGGCGCCTCGCCGTCTTGCTGAGACGCATAAGCAGAAGGAGAAACATGTGCTAGAAGATGTTTGAAAGGATCTAAAAGGTCAGATACGCAAGTAAATGCCGACCCTCAACAATCTGAAGATTATTCAAAAGCGTACCATCAGAATCATAGCAGTAGTGGAGTGTTGGGGCTTGATTGTGTTGGGTAAAATGACCGTCTTGGATGAGGAAGCTACTTCCAGGACCAGTCTGAAATAAGCCTCCAGCCTGCTGGAGTTGGTGCGCGCTGGACATATTGGTTTGAGCCGTATTGGACATAACGAATCAAGGGGGAGGAGGTCGAACCGCACGCAAACGTACGGCGTCCGAGTCACCAATACCGAGCGAACAGCCTTGAACTTGACAGGCACAGCAATAGAACGTGAACATATACGATACAGCACGGGATATCCTAGCACGTGCACGGACACATCTCACAGCAAAAAATCAAGATTCTTTTCGAAAGAAGTCGCGTAGAGTTGCTGTTTGCAGAGACAGACAGACAAATAGTTCGATAAGGTAACGCAATCTTGAACCTCAGTTAAGTGTCCTACTATTCTTGTAAAGTGTCTCTGATAGTACCAGGAAGTACATCGTGTCAGCCATTACGGAGCTTTGTTTTGGGATATACGAAGCAGAACATCCGGTAATAATTTATAGACGGCGGTCATCAAGCGGTAATCGGAGACTTTTCAAAGGAGAAAATCTTCATGAAGCGTAACGGCGTTCGGACGAGGTAGTATGATTGCATTGCTTACATGGACAGATACAACATTTGATGGCGTCTGCAAGGCGTCTGATCTCTCTCATGTCGACGGATGAGATTATGCCGGTACTAGTTCAGAGTAGCAAGATATACACAGAGACAGATACATGGGAATCCCAGGATGGCGAACTGTGCCGCCGCCTTGCCGACATGTTTCACCGACAGGGAATGGTACGCGCATGATGCATCCGTTCGCTAGGCCACGGACCGGGCCGACAACAGCTGTCACGATAGAAAAGCCGAGGAAAATATGTATGGTAAAATACCAACTTTTTATCTTAGTGAATAGAGCTATATGACATGCATCGTGAGAGCCAGTATACAGAGTGCCTGCTATTATAACCACGGTACGAAAGGGAGGGAGGCTGCGCTGTATGTTCTGTATATACTATCCACTCGTTAGGAATAAAAGATCGCCTGAGAGTCTTGGCGCTAATACATATGGCGCCTCGACATGCACATAAAAGCATATGATGCGTTTCTGACAGCATGAGAGCAGGAGTCCGCGCAGCAGCCTCTGCAACGCCGCTCTTTGACATTGCGAATCCGCTTTAAGGTGAAACATCACGCGTTTAGGGTGATATGAAATTCGACGCGTTTCTGTGGTCTTTGCGAATCCCGAAATTCTCCTTCTGGTCCAACAGCTGCGCCGGTCGCTGTTAATCGAAAGCGAGATCGTCGTATTGACTGTGCCTAGTTGCATGACTCTTTACTCCACGTGGGGTAATGTAGAACCTATAAATGAGGAGCAAGAAGTGCAGAAAATACCCAGCGGTCATCTTTTCACTCAACATATCATTTAGAAATGCAACTCGCTTTCCTCCTCGCTTTGTCTTTTGTCGGATTCTTCTCTCAAGGCGCAGTCTCTTCGCCTCTTGAGGAGCGACAGACCTCTCAATGCATATTTAATTTTGGCACATCTGCGGTCAGATACCTTGCTATATTTGATTTTTCTCTCGTCTGACTACGGCATACTGCCTCATCATATACAGGCCGCTGCAGCGGTAAGGCGAAACGCTTTCATCAGTATCTTTTCTACACTGATGGTATGATTATCAGACTTGCAGAACTGCGTGCACCGGCTGCTGTGCCGTAAACCCAACCGCTGCAAACTGCGTGGGCGGCATTTCGCAATGCGTCATTGACTGTCGTGAGTTTGCTTTGATAGTTTCGCATAGTGTGTGATGGGAGCATTTATGCTGTGAATTTTCTAGGTGACCTCTAGAAAGACGATGTGCTCCGCGGTCTTCGGACATGTATCTACCTCTCGACGTTTTCATAGGTTGGCGTGTATAGTTACCCAAGTCGGCCGTTTGCGCCCCACAAGCGCAACATAATATGAGGCGCATCTAGATGAAATTCATATATCCAGAACGAGTGGTAGTATGATGCATTTTGGGAGCTTTGCGTCTTGTTGCTCTTGCTGTAATTATGAGTTACACACACAAAGTTGCGAGGGGTGCCTATCTTTCGAGAGACTGTAGAGCCTCCTCAGTCTTCCTTGACATTTTAAAATGGGGGAGGCGGCTGTGCGGTCTACAGTAGTAGATATTGGGCAAGGCGAAGTCGCTTTCCGTTGCAACATTTCTGCGGCGAACAGGAAAAAAAACATACTCGGACGACCGCGAAGGTGAGCGTAAGACTCCGGTAATTACATTGATCAGCTCAGGCCAACAGGAGTGACAGGACTAGCGCGTTTAATGAGGTGGTTGTCTTGGTACGTTTGACCTCGACTCAATTTCGGCTCATGCACGTGCATTTTAAGGCATGATAAGGGTGGGTGGTTCGTCCAGAATTTTAAAGCGTATCAGGCTACAATCCGATTCCATGGTTGTAGGCGCGCAGCCGCTTATTCGGCGCTCGTCGAAGGCTGCGCATAACGTATAATAAGTACGGTACAATGAAGCGCTAGAGCAGGCGCAACGGATCGTATACAGCGGTCACATTAAGGGGCGATGAATGCGTAACATGTGGTCGCCGTTGAAAAGATGACTCCGCGCCCGCGGGAGAGTGACATTGGAGTTATCGCAGGTGATCGAGAAATGAGGTGACAACTTCCTAGGCGTGCGTGTCGTACAGCGCGAACGTGTTGAAATGAGGTATCATCTCTGTCACACAAAAATTTAGACGCATAACGAGAGAATGTCCAACGAACCCAAAACAATTAACAAGGCCAAAACGAGCCACCGTGCGCGGCCCGCCAATTTTATCTCCTTTGATTTAATGAGGGCTGCTTGCATTATATCATGAGTTTTCTGTAATACATCTTGTGGGGTCAGTGCCTTGGATGTGGAGAAAGGTCAGCAAGGGAGCTCCGCCGCTGAGGCACTGCCGCGGCGGGCGCGCGGCCGGCTAAGGTCGGGACTCGGGGGACGGGCCGAGCGTCCAGTTCACGTGATGACCACTTTTGGTTCCGGGACAGCGACTCTGGAGTCTGTAGTACGTTCTCCACTCATCTTCAATCATCTTCCCGGTGCCCAGATATGCTTCTTTATGCCCTCGTCCGGGATCTTGGTCGCTGGTGGGATGATGGCACCCGTCGAGCCGAGGAGAAAATAGAGGTTCTCTCGCAAGATTTCGTCGGTTGAATCTATTCCGGTATTCTCTCTATATTCAATGCACTGCTCCGACAAGGTAGAAGTTCTGTGATGCCATGATTGAGCGGAATTTGATTGGTTAAAGTCTCTCTTACAACTCATCTTGCCATTCATTGCATACGCCTTTCATCCAGGCACAACGTCGACAAATGTGGCCCTCGAACGCTGTCAACATGCAGCTCGCCCGTTATGTATCCAAAGCCTGCTTTAGGCCCATATGCTTTACTAGTGTCGTCGCCAACGCCTCGGGACGCTCTTCTACTCTGATCCGCATAGAATCTCGACCTCCCTCTCCCGGCCACGCGCACTTTGGGTCGTAGCTGACGCTGCTCCACAACGAGACTCGACTCAATCCTAGTACTAGCCACGTTCCCTGCGCTCGTGTATCGTTATTTCCCACCGAAACCGCCTGACACCTTCGCTTCCCTCATATAACTGCGCACACTTCGCTCCACCTGTAATTCCTCGCTATCGCTCGTCCGCGGATATCTAATTTTTTTCCAATGTTCACGCCCGACTCCATGCCCATGAAGACACAGGAGAAATCACCCGGATGCCGGACCCCCGGGCCATTTTGCACCTTCCCAAGGCGCCAGCTCACAGCACGCCCATCGCTTTCACGACCTGAAGCTTCGCTGCGGTATTTCACGACGTATACGCGCTTTCCTACGAAGCTCGAGCACATGTACCGAGCGCGAAAACGTCCTCTTGTCAGTCCCGTCAAGTATCATTCATTTCAAAACGAATCTATCACTCTCTTTACCTTTCCGTCACTACATAAGGCGACCGCGCTATTCATTGATCTTACTCCACGCCAATCTACCGGTTCATAGAGTGCGCTTCGCTGGCGCGCCCGTATGTCTACGTTCGCTGCTCGTGGACATGGTATGGAGGCCCGGAGAAGATAAGACGCGTCTCCCAGCGATATCAAGTCGCCCTGCGCTTCTCTCACATCCCTAGAAAACCATGCTTTTCTAGACCCTAAATCCGGCGCTCGCTGAATCAAGTACAGAACGGTGATCGCTCGAGCGCGCATTGTATACACCTTTTGTTGTATTCGCTGTGCCCGATCCGTGCGTATCTTAGTCCTACGGTCGAGCTGCTCGCCTCCGCTTCCGACCCTTTGTGCTGGTTCTCACCGTCATCGCCTGCCAAGTAAACCGCCATCGTCCATTAGTCATAACTGACTCTACCGGTCCCAGTACGCACCGCGCGTGTCTGAAATAATGCCGCATCCTCGCAATGTCCGAGGTTCCGTGTGTCGTGGCTTCCCCAGCGCATGTGCCCGCAGCTCGTCGTCGCGCTTCACGTCTTGCTCATGGCTCTCGTAGCTAGCGGTGTATTCAGGTTGGAGATCGCTGTCATCGTACAGCGCTCTCTGAGCGTGGATAGTCATGCATCGAGCACCGTTCCCGCCTCCAGCCCTCTTTGTTGAGCTTGCGCCCGTGTTCCAGAGAACACACATTACGATTCACGCCCGTACCTGCCACATATGCGCGCGGTGAGATGTGCTGTGAGACAGTCAGGATGCGCTTCGCGACGCGCGTGGAGAACAGTCCGAGCACCAGCTGGAGTAGGAACCCGTAGATGCGGGAGCTCAGTGAGCTGATGAACGGGGGATTACGATGACGAGCACAAGCACGCGCTGGTCTTTATGATCCCAGACGCAATAGGGCGCATGTTCGGACCGCAGAGCGACCATAAACAGGTGCCCGCGCAGGAGATTTAGTCATGGGCGCTGTTGGGGGAAGTTCGGACGAGTGGCCGGAAGATGGTTACTGATAGACTCATTTACTTTGCGATGAACTACCTGATGAAGGGTGTATATTTCAAGTATAGCTACAACATGTGTATATTGCAACCAGCTACTTGAAACGATTCCAAATGAGTTTGATGGGAAGGTGGGTGTGATTATTCACACGATGGTGAGGTGTTATAATGTTGCTAAGTTACTACCAGACGCCATGATTTTATTCATCGAAAACTCATTGCTTTCCAGTATGTACATAATCCTTACAAAAAATGAACACGATCTCGTTCCCTCAGCCCTGCTGGAGTCGATATTATAACCTTAGGAATAAATGCTTTTACTTCATGCATGGTGAGCGGACATCCTTTAAAATTTCAGAGCGGTTTAGAGCAATGATTCAAACGTTCAAAGCTCAGTCGAGTGAAACGAGCTATATTCTTAAGCGAGTGATACGTCACTGCGCGATATCTTTCTATGGCCGTTGACCTCCGTAACCGCCCAACATGTTGATTTCAAGGGGAAAATTGATTTGTACAGGTAGCGTATGATGATGTGTGCCTCCGGAAGTAAACAGAATCAATGCGCGGAACATTGTGCCGCCACCTTGGGCTATTGAATCTATAGATACGGCCATAGTTGTAATACGGATACCCAATCACATCTTTCGATTTTAAATAAACTACAAGATGACGCAATCTGAGGGCCCGGCTTAGATTTGTAGCGCGAGCTATCAACCAGTTATACCGAACTGCGGCCAAATGATGGGGTTGTTGTTTAGAGGTTTTTTCTCTCTCTGAGTACGAAGCGCCGGGAGTCCATGGATGGATTTTTGATTTGGGTTTCGAATCCCAGCACGGTCATGATTTTCTGGAAATTTTCTTGGCAATGTCTTTGTCAAAAGAACG
>JAEKIV010000465.1:0-26309 GCA_016801325.1 Hypholoma fasciculare
AGTCGGCTTCGAATTCAGCGTTTTAACCTGTCTTTTGAAGTTCTCGTGTGCCGAGAATCGTGCTTCTCACGCCTCGTCACATGTGGTCGGGGACCGTGGCCGGATCGCCCACTATTAGAGATAAGATTGGTCCAGTACAGCCCGGACTGCAACAGCATTCATACCTGCTCCAAAGTAAATTGCATCGCAGGCCTGCAAGAGTGGTTTCCAATTGTCTGGAAGCATCTTCCCATGTTGGTGATAGTAGGTACACGATGCCCAAGGGAAGTGGCGCCATTCCAAATGAAACCCGAACACTTTAGCGGCCGCTTCCAAGCACCGCAGCGCTGGAGGCATAACTTCAGTCCCTATTCCATCTCCTGGGAGGACAGCGATGACATATGAACGAGTGGGAGACATCTTAAGCTGGAACTGCTTGTCGTGGGGACTCGCCAACGTTAGTACTTGCTACAGTCGGCCGGCCATCGCCGAAAGAGTTAACTATTAGATAATTTCCTGATAAGACGTGCCTCGGTGTTTTATCCATGTCAACAACTATCCAATCCTTTTCAAGAACGATTCACTCACTCCCCGGCCTTCTTATGTTTTTTGCCGCCTCTCTACAGCCGGTTGAAAAGAAGGGTAGAAGCGTGGCCGTAGTGTTCCAGGGTACGGACAAACAGTCTTGATGTTGCACGTCATGTAATCGGGACACTTCCTTGGCCGTTCCGAATTCGACAGCCTCAAGGCTCGAAAATTTCTCCGCTATCGACTTGTGTAGGCTCGCTAAGCTCTCTCTGGACCGATTACGCCAGATTTCGGCTGCTCTCTATCCTCTGGATTCATGGCCTCAATGTCGATAATGTCTGAGGGGCTAGATGGCGCCTCGCTCACTGCCTTGAAGTTGCTCTGGTCATCGTTCGCTTCCCCCACAGCGTTATTTTGGTCTTACTTGGGGCTAGTTTTGACGGGATTTTCTTAAAGAAGTATTCTAATCTAGAACGAGGCCGTTCGGACAGGGAAGCAATTGGTCAAACAGGGTAGGCTAAGGGATCTACGAGGATGAATATAGGGTGCCAGGTCTGCGATACGGTTCTCTAAAAACTTCTACAGCTTTTACAAAACTGGTGAGCTCATCTGTTTTCATCTCTCTTGATACACGACTTACGCACCATTCAATTCAAGATGCAGTTCCGAACTTTCCAACCTGTCGACGTGATGTTCGACCATCCGCCGGCTAGGAACACCTTGACCATGGAGATTCCACCACTCACTTTCGACCGAGTGTATTCCGGCCACATCATCACCTCTGCTTTTCCACTATTCAAACTACCAGTCGAGATATCTTCTCGCGTACTTGCCTACCTTACCACCAAAGACCTCACAACCCTAAGTCTTGTCGATCGCGATTGTCTACGTTTAGCAATGCCTTCTAATTTCAAGGACGTCAAATTATGGTTCGATCCCCTCAAACCCCATTCATTGTTGACGAACAACTCGTCCTCAAACCGTACACAGTTCTCTCCATCTCATCCTTCCTTGGAAATGCCTTCTTGTGTTCGTCGTTTGACCATTACTACGGACCCCTCCCGTGAAGGTCTACCCATCTTTTCGGCTCGCGTTATGGGACACACATCGTCATCGGAAAACCCAGATGTTGACTTCATCTCTTTCATTCAATCCGTCTCGCAGATCATTGAGAAGTCGCTTCCCAATCTCCATATACTGGACTGGGATCTTCCCACATCCATTCCTTCGCCGACCCTCCGGTCAATATTTGCCTCCCCTGCCAAGCATCTGCGACTTGAGGGCGTCGTACTCAACGAAGATGATGATATTTGTCTCAAAAACGAACAGGTGCCTTTGGAGTCTCTCAACCTCAACGTTTCGTTCACCTCTCGTTCACGCGAAGCTCCTCATTTCTTCGATAACGTCTTTCGTCGTACCCATTCTACTCTTCGCCAATTGAGGTGGACTGGGAACCTTGAGGCCGAACAAATATTTCTTGGAAGCGGACATGAATTCCCTTGTCTGCGCTCGTTGACGCTAGACACGATATCATGCGACAGCGAGAACATCATGGAGCTCTTCCTCGGGCCGCGCACCCGCGTCGAGACACTCGCAGTGGACACCATGACGCCATCAGCATCCACCTTTCTCGGAACTCGGGGATACATGTCCTCTCTGAAGCATTTTTGTTGGCTTATCCATGATCAAGGGGATTTCTCGCCGTACGACAAAATATCACTCTTCCTCGCCGATAACAGTCAGCTGGAGACGTTGCACATCCCCGGTCCCCTATCGCCTTCGTTTCTGTCCCGGTCCCTTCTGCCATTATTGACGCAATGCTTCACTTCATTGACATCGCTCCACCTCGTCTGGGCGTCTTCGGACATCCAAGAAGAAGCACTCGAGGCAATTGCTACAATGAATTCGCTTCGGCACCTTTGGTTATCTGCTGGGAAACAAGACGGGCTGCGGAATACCTGGCGAATTGATCATCAAACTATGATTACTGCCCTCTCCCCTCTCTCTCGTCTAGTGACCCTTGCATTCTCCCGCGACACATATGCGGAAAATGCGCATCCCCTTGCACCACGGTCGTGCGATTACTATTCTAGTCGAACTCTACCCGTGGGCGTGGATGTCTCCAAATATCTGACCGCCGATGATTTCGCCACATATCAAGGCAGGAATGTTGAGTTCGACAAGGCGAGAGCTCAGCAAACTGCAATGCTCCGACTGGCTTGGGAAGGCTGGCATGCGGAACAAATGATAGACATCGGGCGTCAATATGCCACCGCATTTCCGAGCTTACGTTGGTTGTTCGTGGGGCAGATTTCTTTGACCAGGGACTCTCACGGCTTCAATTTTACTTTGCAACCCCCTCAACGAGATCCATGCCTTACTTCTTTACAGAAGAAGATGTCGGTGACTTTGTGGCGTCCGATTTAACCTATCCCGCAACCATATAATCAGTAGTATCAATAGATTCCACTTTCACGAAATGTCAGGGGTTTTCATACCAGATCAGTGTATATGCGAAGTTTTGATACGTTTAGCCATATTATTAGATTGTATTGTGTGCACCATATGGTCACTCGACACCATCAATGCCACGCTCTGCAGTATGATGACTTTCACTTTGAAGTAGTGTCTATTTATAAATATGTTCTGGAGCAAGCTATAAATAACGCTTACAATGTCAGCTCGCTCCAGGAATTACGAAAATGTCATTTTGTCAATGAATTCGATGAAAGTGCAGCGCTTCACTCATTCTTTGAGTATTTGCAGATATAAATTTTAAAAGAATAATACGTACCTTGTACTCACCTCGGGGAAGGGCCAGATATGAAAGCACCATCAGCGTTGATCTCAATGGTTGGCTGTATTCGGTCCTGCAAGGTTGAGCCGAACGTTATCATAGCTGTGGCACGGTCTTACGTTGCATTTTAGGTGCGTGTGCCGCTCCGTTACAGTAGCTACATACCTATTTTTAAAGACTCCTCCACATGCTTCTTGTTGAGATCTGTATTCTCACAGCGTTCCACCGATAAAAGGTAAGCAAGGTAAAATTTAGATGCGACCCCCCTTGCTCCACAGTTGTAACCAGCCATGGCGTCCAACATTGCAAACACGGCGATGGCAGAGCCCATTCATATCAATGAGCATATGAATGAGAAGGCGTCAATCCAGGACTCGGACGACGCCGCCTCTTCATCCTCAGGGGAGATCGTCTTCGAGGACTACTTGCACTTTGCTGCAATCCAGAGACTCGAGGAGGATGGCGGGATTGAGGCGCCGGAGAGGATGAACTGGTTCCACTCGCTCTCTTCCGAGAAAGGGCCCAACGTGAACGTCGATATCCGCGACGTGAAGCCCCACCCAATGACACCAACGGAGGAAGAGCGGGCTAATGCGTCAAGAGCGTTGCGACTTTCTTCGTGGGCGTCTGTATTCTATCTCATCACGACCGACATCTTGGGACCCTTCAACGCGCCATTCGCTATTGCTAGTGTGGGATGGGTTCCAGGTGAGGGTTTAAAAATAACTATATCGTGACGCCCAGGTTAATCTTGTCGCAGGGGTTGTCCTTTACTTCGTTAGTAAGTTCAGCTAGTAGACTTCGTCCGGCAAGCCACTAATATAACGGCTTGATAGTGGGTGTTATGGCACTGTATACCGGTCTAATTTTATGGAGGCTATTTGTTCGCCTTGACTCTCCCCGTCACCCCGTCAGGTCATACGGCGATCTTGCGGAGCGCATCTATGGCCGTGCTGCCCGACACGTCGTCAGTGTGCTACAAAGTATTCAACTCATTGTAAACGTGAGACACCTTTCGACCTACGCTTTTTTTGAAAGTAGCTGATAAGATATATATCAGGTCGGCACAATCTGTCTCGGCAATGGACAAGCCCTCTCTCAGATCACTAAATTCCACGTAAGCGCCCGGTGAAGTGACTGCATTTATACTTGACTGACGTACTTTTCTCCAGTTATGCTTCATCGTTTGCATAGTCATCTGGGCAGGTGTTGGCTTCTTGATCGGTCAAATTCGTACACTGAAGGTCGCATCATTGCTTCTCTTCTCAATATGAACACGCATTAATTAGCATTTTACAGAGCTACGGATGGCTCGCCAACAGCGCAGTTTGGTGAGTAGCAGCGTTTAAAACAATTTATGCCTTCATCAATTTTCGCCCTTAGGATAAACCTTGCTATTATATTCATCTCGATGGGTTTCGTAGCGCACAGCCCTCCTAACTTTGCTGCTGCTAAACAATCCCTGGGTGTAATGCCCGGTCCGGTTGTTACGCAGAAGTTCACCCATCTTCCGCTTTTCTCGAAGGTAATTCAACTTCTCTGGCGTTAGTTGTAATGTTGTGGAACTGATCAGATATTTAATCAAGGTCAATGGTATCATGCAAATGGTATTTTGCTCCGCCGTTTTGTTTTCCTTTTATTTCTGATCTCTCAATTAGGTTTTCGCATACGGAGGAGCCATGATCTTCCCGGAAATGGTGCGTCAGAATATAGCAAATTAACGTTTCTGAGTCGTTTAACACCGCTTATAATTAGATGGCTGAGATGAGACGCCCAATGGATTTCTGGAAAGGAATGGTAAGCGTTCATTCAAGAACGAAAAAATAGTTATACAGCTAAAAGGCTGCAAGGCGATGGCCCAAACTCTGATTTTCGTTGCATATCTGCTGTACGGTTGCTTCGTCTACGTGAGTTCAATATCTCCAATCTTATCTTGCAGCCCATTTACATATGAATTTCGTCAGGCGTTCCAAGGGCAATTCACGCTCCCGCTTGCATTCCAAGGCGTTAGCAAATACAGTTGGCAAACGGTGGGCAACGTGCTTTCCCTCATTACTGGGATCATTGCTGCTGGATTGTACGGCAACATCGGCATTAGTACGTACTAAGAACTCTGAACTGCAACGAATTTTCCTAATGCCCCCTTCCAGAGGTTGTTTACATCAACATCGTCGAGGACTGGTTTAATGGCCCCCGTCTGATGTCCCACAAAGGACACTTGATCTGGATATGTACGTGCGCAGTTCCATGCATCGCGGATGATTGACCAATGCTTCCCACCCCAGTCCTCGTCTTCGTCTACTGGTCGCTCGGTCAGTAACGCAATCTTCAAACACCTTCGCCCACTAACCCCGCACTGGCTCCACCCGCAGCATTCATCATCGGCGCCGCAATTCCCCAGATTCAGACCATCACCGGGCTCATCGCAGCCGTCGCGATCATGCAGTTCACATACAGCTTCCCCCCGCTCCTGCGCGTTGGATATGACGTGATCACTGACGCTATGGCCGAGGACAAGAAATTCACACCGGGCAACGGCGCCAACGGTCGCATCGACACGTGGAAGGACCGCTCGCGCTGGATGAGGGTGCGTATCCCGCTTTGCGTGTAGCCGTTACGCGCGGTGCTTATGCTCCTTCTATAGGGTATCTTCGGCGGCCGCTTCTGGTTCAAGGTATTCAACCTTGTCGTCGGCCTCGGTGGGCTGGCCATGGCCGGCCTCGGGATCTGGGGTGCAGGCGAGCAGATCAAGGCGACATTCGCTCTTTCTGGCTCCGCGACATCGTTCGGATGCAAATCCCCTGTCGCCTGATTCGATTGCATCTTCTTTCGCAGGCAGTGTTAATGTTTCACGAATATTTTGTTTTACGTACCATAGCATTTGAATGATTTTAACGCTTCTACAACTACGATTGTTTGCTAGCCACTACTTATAAAAATATAACAATATCATCGAAGTGCTCTAAATACAAGCACTTCTCACAAATGCCACACGTCGTTTTAATTACACCGCCTGGAGAATGAACCAGCATGAGAGTATACACACTGAATCTCACCCACGCCGTTTCTCGTTAGCACAATGCGACGCTCAAGCTTCAAGGCCCAGAAGAATGCATCTCTTCTTCTTCACCTCCTCTCCAAGAGAATAGTCGACGTTCTAGATCTTGTCGTATACAACACCTTTCCATCAATGTAGGATGTACACTAGCGGTCCTACCTCTACTTATCAAACTATCTATGTACAACAGCAACACGATTACAGCTATCACAAAAAGCGCATGCGCAAATTTCGCCATTGGCACGTCCCCCGCCCTGACACACACAGGCCCCCAAAACAGTCCAAAAACGCCGCACCAGCCCACCGGGGCGCCATCTCTCACGCTGTCGAAAGCTTGAGCATCTCGCCCTTCGTCGCGATCTCATCCCGCAGCATCGCAATGCGGCTGTCAAGCCGCGACGACAGGTCCACCGAGCTCGTCGCGAGTCCAAGCGCCGTGTCCAGCCGTGCGCTCGCGCTCGCCATCGCGTCGTTCCACACCCGCCGGCGGTCCTGCCCCGCATTCCCATACCCATTCTGCTGAGGCCGCGGCGTGGCGGAAACGTCGCGCGCCTCCGCAGTGCGCGCGCGATCGCCCGCCGCCGCTTCCTTGAGGTCGAGCACCGCAAGCTCAAACGCCGCTACGCCCGCGACCCAGGTGCTCACGCGCACTGTGCTGCTAGAGCCCACCGCCTCCTCGAGGAAGCCGCGCGCAGGCCCGAACGCCTTGATCGTGTGGTGGTGGATGCCGAGGAGGAGCGCACGGACCGCGTGCTCGTCGGGCGTGTCGAGGTCGTCGGTGGGGAGCGTGGGGGCGGCGGGTGACTTTGGGGTGCGCGGGGTGGGGGGTATGCGCGATAGGGAGGGGGTTGTGGAAACGGAGATGGCCGGGGTGAGCGCGGTGAGGATGTCGATGTGCGCCTGGGCGATGGCGGGGGAGACGCGTGCGTGGTTGTTCCAAACTGTCAATTAGAATCTCAATGTCGGAGTGTCAGATTAGATACAAAGAACGCTTACAGATCCCAATTTCTATTGATTTTTAGTGAGATAAATTAAAATTGAATGACGACGTAAGCCTCACCTTCAGCCGGGCTAATCTTAATTGATTGTATAAAATTATCCTCGCTCCCCGTTCTACGAAGGTGCTTTTCCTTATAAAATATAACTAAAGCAGCTTATTAGTTTCACATTTCAAACGAATCCCGAAGACATACGTTTTTTCTTGATGAAAACTTCCGTTGGCAGGTCTTTTCCGCTTATCTTCTTCTTATCAATTAAATTAGGGATGGCGTCCAGTAAACTCTGCGCCTTCTCCATATTACCCAATGAGAAGTAGCATCCTGAGTGGTCAGGTGTATCAGTATACCGTCAACTTGTTGATCCTAATCTAATTCACTCACCCGCAGCAATAAAGTAATAAGTCCCATGACTCCTGCAGAAATATTCGTATTAGTCAGAAAATACAATTGTTTTCGCTAGACGAACCATGAGTTTAATTCCGTGATTCTCATGAACGCATCAGCAGCCTCCTGATAGCGCATCTGACTGAGTAATGTCCATGCCAATTCAAAGACAAGCTGTAATCACGGTGAAGACCAGCCAATGAGTGATCTAGTTCAAGACGCACCAACATATCAGCTTGCGCAAACGAGTGATCTTTGTTATTTTCCAGTCCCTCTTTTAAGATGTTAATGGCGATGTCCGCCTTGTACGACATGCGCATGATCTTTGCCTAACAAACTTTGTCAGCGTAGTTTCAAAAAACGCGTGAGGAATCGCACTCACTCGATTCAAAATCCATAGCGCGCCAGTAGGGTACCGCGACGCTATCCTAGAGTATATTCAGCCGGCAAGTTTCATGCAACGCGACCAAGAACGCACTGATCCACGATAATCTGATATTCACTGAGAATTTTGTCCTCGTTCGCCTGGTATCCCGAAAGGAGCAGCACACCGCCGTGATATGTCATCAGCACAAGGCTGCGCATCGCGTGTGGACCCATTAGCACAGCCTAGTAGCACGCGCAGTACACACAGCCTACGCACCCTGCAAAGGTGCCGTGCACGTCCGTCTTCGTCGCAGCCAGCGCGAGCGCCTGCAGCGCAAGCTTCCTGTCGTGCTTGAATCCGAGGAAGCCCACAAGGCCCCTACCCCATCGTCAGCACGCACGCACAAGTCCCCACGGAAAAACAGAGACCCACTGGACCTTTTTCGGCAGAAGCGAGAAAACAAGGTTGAACAGCCCGAAGCCGAACGCCGTGCCCGCGACGATGAGGTCCTCGACCGGACCGTCGGGCGCAAGCGCCTCCACCGGCAGAGCAGGCGTCGAAGCATTGCCGACCCAGCGAGTGAAGAAGCCGTTCGCCTTCGCAGCCGGCGGCGCGACGGCCGCGGGCGAGGCGGCAGTGGCTGCGCTGGCGAGCGAGGACACCGAGGACGCGGAGGCTAGGGAGATGTCGGATTGCTTGTGCCGGAGGCCCAGCGGACGCGAGGGGACGGCCAAGCTGGCACTCACGCCGGGCGCAGGGGGAAGACCCTGCGGAAACACGGTCTTGTACAGTCTACGGGTTGTAAGAAGGGTATATCGCGCATGGGAAGACGCAGTGCACGCACTTTGTGAACTTGGAATGCGCACTATTCAGAGAGTACCTATATACAATTTGTTAAGTTTAACCAGAACGAGACAAGCGGGGCAAGCGTACATGCACTGCAGGTACCCCATGTACGATTCACTGCGGGACGGTCAGCTGTGTAGACAATGCGGGTAGGTTCGTCCATGCCTAAGCGCGTGCGTGAGGCCGAGTAGAACGACCGCGTCTGCGTTGAGTATCTCCCATTCCAGTCCATGTGTGAAGCGCCCGCGGTACGACATATCGGGCTTCGTCCCGCGCGTTTGTTGCCGTGCGCCTGCTTCCGAGATTGCGAGGCAGCGCGTCGCCTCTGCCATGAGACCCGACTGAATGAACACAAGTGAGTCACCCGCCGCAAAGCAAGTAGAAATCACGCACCTCCATGCCCAGCGCGGCCTCCAGGAACGCGCACACGCCGAGGCCCATCATGTGGAACGGGTCATCGTGGTTCTTGAAGTGCTCCCGCGCAGTAACAATATCGTTCGAGAAGAGGTAGTCGAAGCCCTTGGTCGCGCTGAGCAGGAGCTGCGCGTTGGGGTGCTGTTGCTGGGGGATGCTCGCGGACATGGTCGCTGGCGATGGTGGGTGCCAGCAAAGGACCGTGACAAAAACAGCTCGGCGCCCGCTATGAGACACGGCCCGGCGGCTGACTATTGCGCCGAGCATTACGAATACAGCACAGCAACGGCGGCACACCAACTCTCGTGTGCATAAAAGTAAAGAACCAACCTATCAATAGAGCTAGCTGCCGTGGCGAGCACAAGTGCAACCGATCTGTGTATGTGGCGAAAGAACACCAAAAATAACGACGAAACAAACTGTTCATGCACGTACACATACTGCCCCAAAACAAATACTTGAGATTCCAATGACAGAGGAGAATAATTGAGAAATAGGATAAAGCCAGCAAAATCACCCTTCCAATTCGCCCAAACCGGCTGCGCTTCGCTTAGAACCTTTGCCCCGCTTATTCACCTCGTCCTGCTACAGACATTATCATTATCCAGCCCAAATATATCATTCGCCTGAGCATGTCCCCATAGATTAAGGCTCGCAAATCCGTACTTACATTAGCTAGCTATCCACTAGATGCCATCCAATGTCCAGATCTATGTCGATGTCAGGCAGCTAGGACATGTCTTTGCCCGGCCAATCTAAATCATTGGGTATGAAGGGCTTACCTGTAATAGGGTGGGATGACGTTTGGGCCCATAAATATCCCCGTTGTCCTAAGTATTCGGAGGCTCCCCGCAGGGTATCAAGTTCAGCCACGTCGCAAGAAGGCTGTGCTTGGGAAGCGTTAACATCCAACGATGCAGTCCATGATCACAACATACATCACCATGTTATTCATATATTCGTAAAACCAAAGGCGCAGGGGGAGCGAATTCCTGCGGGAGGTCAAGCCCTCGTTCTGATTGTACGTGGGCGCGAATTTCACGACAACGCTGAGGCCCTTGGGCTGTCAGACGCTCGCGAAGACGCTTTAAACACGGGTCACTCGGATTGAAGACGTTGGATGTACTAAAGTTCTGCGCCACGACCGATGGTAGCGCCAGTAAATTTCTTCACACGGAGGAATAAAGCCGAGGTCAACGTCTCGCTCGACAACAAGATTTTAGAATATGTCCTCATTCCTGAAGTTGAAGAAGGTCGATGCAGTGGAATTTTTTGGAGTTGGCGAAGGCCGAGCGCCGAATGGTACCCCCCGAGGACTGCAAGTACTTAGATATAGTCCGCTGTCGGCGAAAACAGCTCCTGCGATGATCACGTATGGTCCGGCGATGCCGATAGGGAATGCAGAGCAGCCTTATTCATCCTATAAGGCTCGCGTTTGAAGAGGAAAAATAAGTCCTTAAGAAACTCAGACAGGCAAAAGACGAACTTGGACCAAGAAATAAAGATTATTATATTCGCACTGAAAGTGGGAGATAAGGTCGGCCCCGTGTATGGTGTTGGATTGGTTGAGAAACACGGCAGCCATTTCCCGATGCAAAAATTATCACAGGTAGCGCATAGCGACTCACATTTGGGAGTGAATTGTCCGACGATGTCGTCCTGAACAGACCTGGCTATGAAAACCTTCTCGTGAACGAGTTGCTGAGGGGGAAAATCGAGTGGTAGTCCCCGCTCATCTTTGTCGGTGTAGAACGCCAGGGACCTCGCGATAGCCGTATGCATCAGCCAGAGCTTTGCGCAATAATTTTTGGTTCGCTGAGCTAATTTCCTTGGAAAGGTCGGGAAAATGGAATGATAGATCTCCGTTGGTAGGCCAGTCAATTGAAGTGGTCGTGCATTGTACACGGCATCAGGCGTGCTCTCTTCTGGGTCGAAAGAAGCGTCGAGTAGCAAGCGTACGTTCCGCGTCCCTGCTGAGATACGTTCATTTCCAAGGGGGTCATCGATAGAGTGTGGTCGAGGAGGTGCGGGGCACAAAATCAACGTCGTCTGGACTTGAATGAGAACAAACTTAGTTCGCTTACCGACTGACTACTCCTGAAGTATCAGAGATTTACTTTCCTTCGTCATTGTTCAAAAGCTGATGTGGTTGAATACAAGTTGAAGCGCTGAAAGCTCGTTTTCGCGATGGTGAGCAGAACCTTCTTGAAAGTTGTGACGAAAATAGTAGCTGGCACTTACACTTGAAGTAACCGGAATTCTCCGATCTCTACTTTCCCACGGAAAACAATTGTAAGTATACCCATGGCACCTCAGCTTCACCTGCGCGAAGGGCTTCTGACCGTCTGAGGCCGTACGTCAGACTTCCTGACAAATTCTGAAAGAAATAGGTACCTATGTACACGCCGAGTGAGCCCGCAGCGACCTCAAATAAACTTTGCCTCTTGCGCCCATCATTAGAACCAAATTATCGCTCAGGTCAAACTATTTTTAAAGAGGCGCACGCCGAGTGAGCCCGCACTTGTACTATGTAGTGACGCCAGACAGCCATTTCAACATATGATTTACTTTTACTCGAAGTAGGCCCAGCGTCGCTTGAAATATTTAGACGTAGAAGTTGAAAGTATACAGCTAATAAATCTGTTTTTGATTTTTTTTACTGCTCAATTGCTTCAAGTATGAGGATCGGAGCGAGTACACTCATTTCTAATTAAAGGAGCTCCCTATCGTATCCCGTGCGCTTGAATACAGTGGAATCTCCTAATTTTGACGATTATTTTTATCTTACGACACTGACTCGCTCGAGAAGCAGTAGCAAAATTGTATGCCAAGGGTGCCTAACTGAAAGACGCAATCGGCGGACTGAAGCTCCTGTATAGAATGTCTTATTAATCTCATCACTGTGTCCAACGTATATAAACCACTGCAGTTCAGCTTGAAAACTACAATCCAGCGAACACAGATTCGAATAACATGTCTCTTCCTACTGTTACACGCCAATACACTTTGTCCAAGGTCAGAAACACGACCAATATTCCGCCAATATATACTCATATACAACAGGTTGGATCCTACAAAAATCTAGTTCTTGGCGACGCTGCTGTGCCAAAACTGAAGGCTAACGAAGTCCTAGTCAAAATTCATGCCGTTTCCTTGCAGGTATTGCGTTGAATACTTTCTCAATATATATGACAATACTGATCTGGATTCCTGCATAGTTCCGTGACCTCATGGTCACAAGTGGCACCTATTGGGCTGGGTAAACTTTTAGGGTATTTCGTGCATTGCGACACTATTAATCACCCTGGCGTGAAGCTCGCTTCCCAACGTGGTCCCTGCCTCCGACTGTGCTGGAGAAATTACTGCAGTCGGACAAGATGTCAAGGACTGGCAGGTGGGCCAGAGAGTATGCGCCAATTTTTCCCCGGACCATGTCTATGGGGCGGTCACCTACGCCAGCAGAGATAGCGCCTTGGGAGCGCAAGATCACGGTGTCTTGACCCAGTATCGCGCGTTCCCATCGCACGTACGTTTTATTGCATCGTGCAAGTTCAGAAATCTGATCGAACGTTGTTTTAATAGTCGCTCGTTGAAATTCCCAGGCATTTCTCGTATGAAGAAGCATCCACTCTCCCGTATGTGCTTGATTGAAATCAAGTGATATACTTCTCAATATGAGGATGCACAGGTGTGCAGCTGTTACGGCTTATAATGCACTTCTCGGGCCAGTCCCCGTCAAAGCTGGAGACTTCGTCCTCGTTTTGGGAACTGGGGGTGTTTCCATGTGAGAATAATAGTACAGCCTCCCGTAAAACCATGGTACTGACCCACTTTGAAAAGTTTTGGTCTTCAGTTTGCCGTCGCGTCGGGTGCGACTGTTATTGCGACATCCTCCTCCGACGATAAATTAAAAGTGGCCGCCAAACTTGGTGCAAAGTATCTTATCAATTACAAGAAGACACCCAACTGGCACGAGGAAGTACTTAAAGTGGTAGGTTAACTTTTCCTTATTTTATTTTCAGCGATGATTGAGTAACCTTCGCTCTTTGAAGACAAATGGCCTAGGCGTACATCATATTCTGGAAGTGAGTCATTATACCGCGTTATCTGCCTTCAAATTTCACTGGCTATTCCATATCAAATAGGTCGGTGGAGGTACTCTGTCCAAGTCTATCGTTGCATCTCGCCTCGGAGTCGGCCAGATCCATATAATTGGCGCCGTTGCCTCTGTTAGTCTATCCCTCATTCCCCTGTACTAGATTCCCACAGATTAAAATTACTATCTACAGACCAGCGACGACCCAGATCTCACCATCTCTCTCATCAAAGGCGCAACGACTTTGCGAGGCATTCTGATTGGATCTGTCGCTCAGTGTGTATTTCATGTCATTCAGTCCAATGCAATATTTTAACCGGGTTACTTCAGGTTCAAGGATATGGTTAGCTTGATCGAAGCCCACCCCGAAGCTACAAAGCCTGTAGTAGACAAGGTGTTCCCATTCGAGCAAGCCATCGATGCTTACGCGTATTTGGAGTCTCAGAAGCATGTCGGCAAGATTGTCATCAAGGTATCTGACTGAACAGAACGTCTTACACGACAAGGAGTGGCTCGCTTTATCAACGACTGGAAACCATGTACTTGTAGATTTTGTGCCATCTCAGAAGGCCACCGAGAAATGAGAATATAATCTGCTGAGTAGTGTTAGCACTGCGTAATTTGAGATGTCCCAGAAAGGTAATCGTTGCAGCTCCCTACGACGTCGATTTCTACCATAATAGGTGTATACCGCGGAACTAGCACACCGACATCGAGCTTGACGTTGCATAATACCGAGGAGAGAAATGAAACCTGTGTCATCCTTTAAATAACATGCCCCATACGGCCGGCACTGTACCCTCAATAGTCATCTACCTAGCCGGGCCCGCGCTAAATAGTGAACGCTGCGTAGGCGCGCGGGATACGCGTGAAGTGGCATCATCGGCAGTTTCTGATTACTTCCTTCCAACTAATGGCAAAAAGTAGATACAATGTCAAATTTCTTTGTTTGATGACAAGCCTTGTTTTGTAAATCTGAACGCGCCCAGTGCGCGGAGCACCCGAGCCATAATTCATGATTCGCAAACCCGCCGCTACCATAATGAGACAGCCGTGCAGCGTTTGTCAGAAAATTAAGAAAAAAGCGATGTACCTAGGATTTTGCTGTTATCTGTGAAGAGAGGAAATGGGTGATTTTCCGAGCTCGTACGATATTCACTCTGATGATATTTAGTACAAAAATTTACACGCACAATATCTTTCCTTGTAGATAAGATAGGCTAATAGACACCTGGTATAATTTGATATCGCACCCTAGTAGCCCACTGGTCCCATTCTACCCCAAATCGCGCTTGAAGGGCTTTGTCTTCGCTAGTCATTCGCCCAAATGTCATAATGGATGAAATCAATATAACAAGCACTCCGAAAACGGACACAACGATCTTCCCAGCCAGAGTGCTCAACAGACCCGACTCCCTGACCCACGACCCCGACCCAAACTGCCACAAGAGCCATCCGGAGTGTGTGAACAAAATGGCCGTATAGCTGGGGTGGCGCACGATTGAGTAGGGCCCACCAGTGATGAGCTCGTGGTCTTTCTGGATGCTTGCTTCGAAGCGGAAGTGCTTTCCAAGGTAGTGGTAGGTGGAAATCCTGATCAGTGTCCCGAATATCGTTATAATTGCGCCGACGAAGGTGGCAGGCGTAAGACGTAGGTTAGCGGCGTTGTTGTCTTTGAAGAGCAAAGCTCTGATGATAAGCGCCGAGTACTTGTAGTTGGGGTTATTGATCGCAACTATTAGGATAATCTCAGCTATCCCCACGAGGAGCTGCAGAGCCTGGTGTGCACATTAACATCAGCAGCATAGCGATCATGGAAAGTCTCGGAATAATCACCGTCGCATATTTTGGGACCTGATAATACCAAGAGGTATAAGAGGTATAACTTGCATTCTCGACAATCCATTCCGTTTTCGGTGGTGCAGGATTGGGAGACGTTATGCATTTGTTAAATGCTAAAGAGAATAACACTACGAATGGGATCTTTGCGAGAGACATGATAGTAATACTATTGCGTGTTTGCGGTACATCATATCTGAAGCCCTTTTATGCCTTTCAAGCGCAGCAAGAGTTTTAATTGCACTCATGGTATAGGATGGAGATGATCATGGGCGCTGGCTGTTTTTAGAACCTCCATTCAACGTCGGTGATTGCCACCGATTCCGTGCCACTGAAAGGTATGGTAACATAATAAGCATCAAATCATAGAGTAGAAGTAAGTAGCCAGATAAATTTATAGTGCATAATTCATCATGCCGAGTGTCGTTTGGAAGGAGGAATTTGAACACGTTAGAGGTGTAATAATAAAATAAGCATCATATCGCGTTGGAAATGCTACAAGCGAGTTTTATAGCTAGATATGAACACCTACGCTCAGGGTTACTCAGTCAACCAAATGCACCTGATAGACGCAGTGTCAAATAAAGATTTACGCCACTTCAACTTTACTAATGTTGGTCATATGCTACAGTGGCGTTGTATACATCACATGCTATGAGTAGATGATCCTCTTTACATTGTATTAATCCAGGACCCTGTATCAAGAATCCATTCACTACCAAGACGGACGTTAGTGAATAAAATTGTGCTCAGTTCTCCCTATAATATAAAGCCGAACCGTCTTACATATTTTACATGACGAGATTTCGTACTATTCATCTGACTGTACATGCACAACTACGTGATTGTGGCTATAGTGACAGGTGCGTGTCGGGTGCGAGCGGCGAATGGTGTGTTCGCCTGGGCCAATGTAACCACAGTATAATGTATGTAATGGTCAATAAATGTATGCTCCTCGAGAGCCTGTGAGAATGTAGCGCGACTTCTTGATTGTATATCGCAATGCGGAAAGGCTCTCCATCCGCGGGTTTTCTGCTCACGAAACATGAGCCAGAACAGAGCCGAGTGCCGGTGGAATACGACGTCAGCCGCCACTCCAGTGGACGGAAAAGGAAAAGGGATTGGGTGAATAGTAAAATAAAATTAGAAGAAAGAAAATTTTCTGGAGAAGTGCTCAGCTCTCAGATAGTATACAATATACCGGCCCGGATCGATGGCCCAGAAGCGGAAGTGCATACACTTGGCTAGGGACGCACATACGTTTCAGGTCTAACAAGTATGCGCACGAGCGTGGTTGAGCATTTTAACACCGCTCGCTCGTTGAATTGTGCAGCGAGCTGCTGCGATGTGGTTTGGACTTCTGGCTTCGAGGTTGCTTCGACTCGGTATGACTTCGCTCCAGGGACCAGCATACCCATGCACTCAACATACACTCGTCAGTCACAAAAAGTCCATTAGAGATAAATAACACACCTAAACAAAATGATATATTTCGTTGGTATTTTGTATCCCAAGAGGCACCTTGCAATCGCCCGGAGGCGCCCAGGGGACGTTTTGAGCAAGCTCTCGGCCTGGATAATGACATTGATCCGTGCCGCTATATTTAGATTCACTATCCTCCCGCTTCTGGGAACCAATAATAATTGTTTCCAAAACAAATACAACATTTTAATTTCATTTTGTGCGTTCACGAAAAAATGAAGGGAAATGTATTTACTGACGAACATCAAATTACTCTAATTGGATTACCTTATAAAATGCAATTAAATTTCAACTGCCCATAAACTCTGTTACGAAAATTCCATTTGAGAAGCGGCCGTGGATCTGAAAAAACGCTATCTAATATTATAATCACTCAATTGCGTAAAACACTCCACAATCAAGCTTGCTTTTCGTCGTAATCTGAAGATCGTGCAAAAGGAAGACCTAGTAAATCCCCGGTACAACCATGTACCGCACCTGACTGGCCCACCGATCCCACTGCTCCCCAAACCGCGCCTGGAGGGCCTTATCCTCGTTGGACATGCGCCCGAGCGTCAGATTAAGCGTGCCCAAGATGACAAGTCCCGCGAACGCTGACACGCCGAGTTTTCCAAGTACCGTGCCCCACAGCCCGGACTCCCTCACCCACGAGCCCGCGCCGAACTGCCATAAGAACCAACCAGGGTGCGAGATCAGCAGGCCGGTGTAGCTCGGGTGCCTCACGATCGCGTACGGCCCGCCGGTGATGAGCTGGTGGTCTTTTTGGATGCTAGCCTCGAAGCGGAAGAATTTGCCGAGGTAGCGGAAGGTGACGACGCGGATGAGCGTGCCGACGACCATCATCAGCCCGCCGGCAAGCGTCGCGGGCGTCAGGCGCAGGTTTGCAGCGTTGCCCCCAGGCAAGAGCAGCGTGCGAAGAATGAGTTTAGACAAAGGTGCATCTGGAGCGTATGCAGCGAGGATGAGCGCAATTTCTATGAGCCCCGCGAGGAGCTGCATGGACTGGACGGAAAAATGGCATGCCGTCAGACAATTTATTGCTTAGGCGAGCGTACGTTAGGGTTATATTTACTCACTGTCGCGTATTTCGGCAGCTCTTGGGTATACCAGGCCGTGTTGAGTGTTTTCTTGGAGAATCGCTCGGTCTTCGGCGGAGCGGGGTTGGGAGAAGTAATGCACCGCCTGAAGGCGAGTGAGAAGGCCACGATGAGGGGGATCTTAGCAAGAGACATTTGGGTTGCTGTCCTATGACCATGCCCACCATCCTCTTATATACCATAGGTTCGGCGCTATATCCGCCCGGTTTCAAAAACTGCAGGGGTGGCTGTGGAGGACATATTAATTATAGGCGGGAGAAAATCCCGATCTCCCAGAACTTCTTTGTCAATATTGCTGTACACGCCGCACTTTCCCTTTATCTACGGTAATACATCCGCGGGCATCGACATCGCGAGAAGAGAAAAAGACCCCCATTCGGTGCTCAATAAACCCACGGAACGACAGCGTAGGGCACGCGGCGGTACCATGCCTCCCACTGCGCTCCGAATTGCTTCCGGAGCGCTGCGTCCTCGCGCCCCATGCGCGTGAGCGTGACGACGCTCGCGGGGAGCAACCCAAACCCGATGTAAAGTAGCAGCGCCGCCTGTCCGAGCGCGGTCCCCAATACGCCGCTCTCTCGTACCCACGAGCCCGGCGCGAACGTCCATACAAGCCATCCAGCGGTCGCGAGCAGTAGGCCAGTGTAGCTGGGGTGCCGCACGTACGCATATGGGCCGGTCATGATGAGCTGGTGGTCGCGCTGGATGCTGATGTCGAAGCGGAAGAAGCGCCCGAGCTCACGGAACGTCCAGCGGCGGATGCGCGAGCCGCTAAGGCAGAGGAGCGCGCCGGCGAGCGCGGGTGCGGAAAGCTTGAGGCGCGCGGGGTCGCCGCCTGCAAAGGTGAAATAGAAGAGGAGTCGTTCGGAAAGGGGGGATGTTGGGAAGGTGCGCGCCAGAATGAGAAGGATCTCGATCATGGACAGCATGATTTGGCCGTTCTGGTAAAGGGGGCGGGAAGAAGAGGGTCAGATGGTGTGTTTTCGTGGCAGTTGAACATTGATTACCCGGATTAGGGCCAGTCTATGTTTTCTAACGGCGCGCACATCGATGGTGGTAGTTTCTAAAATCTCGTTCTTTGGGGGTGTGGCCTGCGGGGGCGTGAAGATAGCCTTAATGTCTAGAGCGAGGAGAATAAGGAGGGGTATTTTGAGCAAGGTGAATAATGCTTCTGAGGGCATTGTGGTGTCCGCGTCCAAGTCGACAGCCTTCTTGCCGCTCTTGCTACGCTTTTATGCCTCTACCACCTCTAAAAAAATTATCACGGAAGCAAGCAGAAGCAAGTATGAGTGACTACAAGGAGTAAGCTCTTAAAGTGGATCTGAGGTCGTGACTTCATGAATCTCGACTTTGGCATGATCGTATCAAAATTTGATATGCGTGGATGAAAATGGGCCACGAGCCATAAATATAGCTCCACTGGTCTGAGAAAAAACGGCCTGGAGCCGAGGATGTGCATCGCGGTCAAACGGTCGGATATTAGATTTCAGGTGTTCCGACCCATTCAGAGAAGGACCGGGGAACGTGGTCTGGATGAAGCGAATAAACCCATGCCGATGTTAAAAACAATTAAAGGCAGTGAAAAAATACAAACCCAAGCCGCACAGTTTCTTGGCCGACCAGGTTTTAACGCGCAGATAGAGACGTCCGGGAACAATTTATTTCAGAATTAGTACCATCTATACAGATAGATAGATACTGAAGGAGATACGAGGTTTTCGGGTGGATGCAAAGCCATTTCTGCACATACGGAAGGCAGGTACCTCCGCGTCAGACTCAAATATTCAATGCAGAAGCAATGGCAATACTTAGAAACTGTCATGACTCTCTGAATTCCTTCTCTCTTTTCGCGCGCTCGACCCGTGCCTCTGCCTCGACTTCGCGCATAGCCATTTGCGCCCACAAGGTAAACCCGCCAGTATTGTAGGCAAGTTCAAGCCTCCGCTGTGCCTTCTCCCAGCTCCACTCTGCCTCGTGACCCGCAGGCGCGACGTGATCAAGTTGTCGCCGCTCCTCCTCCGTTTCGGGTGCGCGATGTATCCGCGCCGTGAGGCTAGGCATAGCTTTCCACAAAAAGAAGCGCATCTTGCTGCCGAACTCGCGTACCTGAGTCAGGGTGCAGTGAGCAAACAGGGAAGCAGCGAATGATGACGAAAAGACGCACATCGTGCACGTCCATTGTTGTCCGCAAGGTCCATGCAAGGCCACCGGCGCCCGCAAGCACGAGCGCCGTAGCGATGCCGAACGCCTTCGCAGCCATGAGAGCGGAGCTTGCGTTCATGCGTGCGAGCGCGGACATCATTTCTCCGGCACTCGGTGTCTCAATCTCCTCGCGCAACGAGGTGATGATAGGCTCGGACGAAGAAGCAGCGGGGGTCACGGTGGCCTGGGGAAGACGTGCGCTAGCTTGTGCATTGCGTGTTGGGGGTACGACGGAGCCTTTGAGGGATACACGAGCTGCACGGCCGCGTTTACGAAGCATCAGGAGCGGGATGGCGAGCGCCAGACTCGTGCCCACGAACTGTCGAACAACACGTCAGCAGTGAGGACACGAGGCGGTGGAACTGCATTTACGGCGGATATTGGCATCCATAGCGGCACTTTTGTAAGCTTTTCGTCTGCTGGTGGATCTGAAGTGGAGGAAACTGCGCCTTGCGGCGACGTAGCCATGAGAGTCGCCGTAGACGCGCGGCGAAATTTCGCAAGTTGATTGTCTTTGTTTGGTGGCGCGTTTGTGTTCAAGCCGCGACAAATACACTTTGGGCGCTAAAGCACTAATTCTTACAAAATTCTTAGCTGATTCTACCACAATTCTACTATAGACGTTTTCGATCAATTCGACACTCATAGCCCAGACATTGAAACCTAGATACTTGTCGAGCGGAATTCTGCATTTAATTTCTGGGACTAAAATATGACTTTGAGCAGACTTTTCATTCTGGCAGAATTACTAGTCTAGTGATAAAAGCCAAATAAAAGCACGATTGTCAATAGATAACCAGCAAGTATCAAACCGCATAGAATTATAAAATAAGTACCTGGAATCTCAAAGTGTCACGTAAGTACGCATACGAGGTATTTAATAGTAAAATAATGTAATGAATTGATGAATTTTTTTTTGTGCCCCTCGATTCTTGAAGAAAACCTAATAGATTCCTGGAATGATCATGTACTGCACCTGGCTCGCCCACTGATCCCACTGCGCCCCAAATCGCGCCTGAAGCGCCGCGTCTTCACTAGACATGCGCCCGAGCGTCAGGTTGAGCGAGCCCAAGATGACAAGTACCGTAAACGCCGACACGCCGAGCTTCCCAATCAGTGTCCCCCATAGCCCGGATTCCAACACCCATGACCCTGCGCCAAACTGCCACAGGAACCAACCAGCGTGCGAGATTACCACGCCTGTGTAACTTGGGTGACGCACAACGGAATAGGGCCCGCCTACGATGAGCTCGTGGTCTTTCTGGATGCTCGCCTCGAAGCGGAAGAACTTGCCAAGGTACCGGTAGGTGACGACACGGATCAGCGTGCCGGTGATCATCAAGAGTGCACCGGCGAACGTCGCTGGTGTGAGGCGTAGGTTTTTGGCAGAGCCACCTTCGAAGAGAAGCGTGTCGAGTATGAATTTGGAGAGCGGAGTGTCGGGACTGTGTGCGGCAAAAATCGTGGCGACCTCAGTGAGGCCAACAAGGATCTGCAAGGACTGAGCAAATACCATGCCGTTAGATCAACTATTAGGCGAGAGAACAAAGTTATAATCTACTCTCGCGTATTTCAGCACGTTTTGGGTGTACCAGCTGGCGTTGAATGCTTTATTGGAGATTCTCTCTGCCTTCGGCGCTGCTGGATTTGGAGGTGTGATGCATCGCTTGTATGCCAGGGAGAAGAGTACGACGAAGGGGATTTTAGAGAGGGACATTGCAATGTCGTACTATGACTTTCTATGCCATCATTTTATACACTGCGGGTCTACTGGTAGACGTGGTCGGTTTTAATGCAGATACATTGCAGGGGTGGCCAAGGGAAATATTTGATTTTCGGCTACCGAAATGCAGAGACTTCGAATTCTATTCGACACGTAGCCATCTATGTATCCCTTTCAGAATTGTATTGCCTATGGTCACTATGTTAAAAATTGTTGGCCCTCTATTCGGACTTGTCGAACGCTACTACAAAACGGCAGAGAGTATGTCCTGAATCTGAGTCTAAATGCTGGTTCTATCTAGAGTAATACTCTGTGCGGCACGCTGCAGCTCAAATTGGTAGGATCTCACTGCGCTTGGCTATGCGTGGAAAGCTATACAAAAAATGGCTGGCAGGATCTAATAAAAGTTATATAAGTATTGTGGGTGTACGCTGCTTGATGCTTTCATTTTGAAGGTAAATAGCGCCGATCTTCAGAGCGTCGCCTATATATAGATGTCTCCATTGGGCGACTCATGGAACAAGTAAATGGTAAGTTAAACCGAATAAATAGCGATTAATACTATGAAGACAGTAAAAGGGAAGCCAACTGAAAATGGACGGAGAATGAGCCTTAAGATGCTCCACGATACAAAACACTATAATTTGCCAACACGAAGTACTTGTTAATCCGGCACTCAACTTCTCCAATAGTATGTAAACTCAATACAAAAATATAGCGCTATTAATAATTCAGGAGATTGTCCATGATAATCGCAAAAGAAGAACTAAAATGACAATCTAATACACTCCTGGTATAACCGTGTATCGATAATCGCACCCGACTCGCCCGTGGATCGCACTGTGGCCTGAATCGCTCCTGCAGCGCCGTGTCCCCGGTTGACATGCGTCCCAACGTATTTCTGGTGAGACAGAGAGGCCAAGCAAAAAATACTGTATATTTGAAAGGATGAATGATCCCCGAGCATAAGCAATAATGAGTAAGTAAGGAAATAAGTAACGGTAGGAAATGAGCGAGGCGTAAATGTATATACGAGGTATGCTATGGTCAGTATAATGTAGCTAGTCTATAAAAAGGGTTATTCGTGCTGGAGAATTCAAAGTAGGACCTAATAGATTCCAGGAATAACCATGTACCGCACCCGGCTGGCCCACTGATTCCACTGCGTCCCAAATCGCGCCTGAAGCGCCGCGTCTTCACTAGACATGCGCCCGAACGTCAGGTGGATCGAGCCCAATACGACAAGCACCGTAAACGCCAACACGGCGAGCTTCCCAATGAATGTCCCCCAGAGCCCGGATTCCAGTACCCATGACCCCTCCCCGAACTGCCACAAGAACCACCCAGCGTGCGAAATAAGCAGGCCAGTGTAACTCGGATGACGGACGACGGAATAGGGCCCTCCGGTGATGAGCTCGTGGTCCCTTTGGATACTCGCTTCGAAGCGGAAGAATTTGCCGAGGTACCGGAAAGTGACGACACGGATGAGTGTACCGGCGATCATCATGAGTGCTCCGGCGAGCGTCGCCGGCGTCAGCTGCAGGTTTGCAGCGTTGCCACCCGGGGAGAGGAGCGTGTCAAATATGAACTTGGAAAGCGGGGCATCAGGATTGTGTGTTGCCAGAATCGTGGCAACCTCTGCGAGGCAGGCAAGCATCTGCATAGACTAGCAAGCGAACGTTAGACAAATTTTATAAGGCAGAGCATAAATTTATAATTACTCTCGCGTATTTTAGCACGTTTCGCGTGTACCAGGTTGTGTTGAGTGTTTTATTGGAGATTCTCTCTGCCTTCGGCGCAGGGGGGGTCGGAGGTGTAATGCATCGCTTGTATGCCAGGGAGAAGAGAACGACGAAGGGGATTTTAGAGAGGGACATTTCAATGATGCACTATGACTTTCCAATGTCCATGCCAGTCTTTTATGCACCGCCAGTCTAGTGCTAGACGTGCTCGGTTTCGGATCCTTTTCAGGGGTGGCTTTGGAAAAGATTTGAATTATCGGCTACCGAAATTCAGACTTCTATTCTACACGTCGTCATGTGTCCCAAACTACGCTAAAAAAAACTGGCCCTCTATTCAGACTTGTCAAAATCCACCACACAACGGCAGTGAGTTCGGAGCATAATTGTTAGTGCTATCCGGCAGTCTGTTCTGCAGGCTGCAGCTCAATGCGCTTAGGCCAAACAAAATTGCGTCAGGATGCAATGAAAATGATCTCGGCAATGTAGTTGTATACAAGATATATACACATATTTGGTAATTATCATCGAAAGAGTGAGTAGCGCCGATCCTCAGAGTACCGCCTAGATATATATCGATCGATCATTAACCGAATAAATACTTGCCGATTCATATGAAGACAGCAAAAGGAAAGCTAAGCGAAAAAAAGAGCCTTAATATTAAATACCGAACCTAAGCTCTACAAACAAGAGGTATTATTATGTGATGTAATACAAAAATACGGCACTAATTTAGGAGATAATCGCGAAAGGAAGAGAAAACATAGCAGCCTAATACACTCCTGGTATAACCATGTATCGCACCCGACTCGCCCACTGATCCCACTGTGCCCCAAATCGCTTCTGCAAAGCCGCGTCCTCGATTGACATGCGCCCGAGTGTCAACTCAAGCGCGCCCAAGATGGCGAACACCGCGAATGACAATACGCCGAGCTTTCCGAGCACTGTGGCCCACAGCCCGGACTCCCGCACCCATGATCCCGCGCCGAACTGCCACAAAAACCACCCAGCGTGCGAAACCAACAGGCCAGTGTAGCTTGGGTGGCGCACGACAGCGTACGGCCCACCAGTGATGAGTTGGTGGTCCTTCTGGATGCTCGCTTCGAAACGGAAGAATTTGCCGAGGTAGCGGAACGTAATGACGCGGATCAACGTGCCGGCGATCATCATAAGTGCCCCGGCGAGCGTCGCGGGTGTAAGGAGCAGGTTTGAGGCGTTGCCAGTCCGGAAAAGGAGCTTTTCAAGTATAAGTTTGGAGAACGGTGTGTTTGGGCTGTGCACGGCGACGATCAAAGCAACCTCTATGAAGCCGGCGATGAGCTGAATGGACTACGTTTATCTTTCCGTTAGACATTAGTTTTAACAAGTGCATATGGTCATAATTACCCTGGCGTATCTCAGTAAGTCTTGTGTGTACCATGATGCATTTAATTTTTTCTTGGTGATCTGCTCCGCCTTCGGTGCAGGGGGATTTGGGGATGTGACGCATCGCTTGTATGCGAGCGAGAAGAGTATGACGAGGGGGATTTTCGAAAGAGACATTGCGATGTTGTTCCATTACTATTTCCTCTGTTCTTTTATACACCACCATGTCAAGTCCGGCTCTAGATGTTCCCGGCATTAGACAGGATACGGGTCGGGCTATGCAGATAGGTTGGTAAAATTGCAGAACTTCGACTTCTATGTTACAAACCACGTAAACCTCTTTATTTGGAACGACATGGGTCTCCGCGGACTACAAAGTAATCTGGTCTCATTAATACTTCTGCAAGCCCGCGAAACAAAAGCATTGAGTATGTGGCGACGCGCCAATGTCACATTCTCGCTACCCCCCTGCTCACTGTCCTCGGAGAGCGTGTCCTAGTACCATGGAGGACGGTAGCATCCCAAACTCGATCAGGGATGCAGAGGCGGCTGTCTCAGCGTCGGCCCGAACAAGTCGTTCTCGCGATGTATTTGCCAATTTTGCAGAAGCCGAATTCTCGTAACAGCGATCGCATGCGTTTGCGCGCCGCCTGCAGGTGTGCCCGGCTACATTTCACACCCGGTACCGCATCTACCCTGCAAAAGGGAAATTATATCAGGATATTTGGTGCGATGGCCAGCGATGGGTAAGTGCAAGAAAGCGATAATCAGGATTGTCAGTTGCGGATAATAATGTCTTGTCGTCCGAAGTGGTAAAAATAAAGGAAGTCAGATGATATGTTTGATGGTGGGAATTCAATGGCCCGCTTCGATGCCAATTTGTACTTTTTAAGGGACAGAATGTCGCTAGCAGTGGTTATTCGCGCATCGTGGAGGCACAGTGGAATATATTTATTGCATAGAAAGCAAGATAATGAAATATAGAACACGTCAACTAGGCCAATGATCTGCAAATATATTTACGTATCCCGTTCAGAACGGAATTTGCCTAATTATAATATTAACAAGTTCAGCTTCGCTGCGCTTCGGCTCAGTCTGATCAGACCAAGCAAGTCTGGCCGTCATTCAGTTATCGTAGTTTATTTCAGGAAGTAAATAGTCAGGCTGAAGAAAGCTAGAGTCCTCAACTCGAAAAGGGCAGTGGAAATATCACGAACAAACAAAAGCGTGTCATAAATTAGTGATCTGGAAATTCTCTGGAAATGGCCATTTTTTCCTTATTTGTCTCTGCGATTGGGCAAAAGATAATTGACACTACAGTGCTTTGCATATGAAACTGCCAAACGAAATCGTGAAAAATATGTTTGTACAACTTTGCACGCGAGTGATGTGACA
>JAEKIV010000466.1:0-26245 GCA_016801325.1 Hypholoma fasciculare
TGTCATCAAATTACTTGCCAGCTCATCGCCCGCGGCGGCACTTGAGCTCACTGTTGGGCACAGTGAGCTCCTGTATTTACTCCATTTTCTGTTTTATCAAGGGCGCATCTTCACTGTGAGGAATAAAGTAAATAATAATGTATTTTAGGGGTAAGTCCGATGTCAAAGGATGTCGCCAAGATGATATATGCAAAGTTATTTGATTCTCCTCGGGGGCGGGCCACGATGAGAAAGCCCTTCCCGAGAACGTGCAGTTCGCGATCAAGATGTTTTGCCGATATTCCCAATCATGCCGTCCGCGCCAAGCTGATATGCCGAGTCATCAATCTGTGACAATCCTGTTATGATGGCCAGTAAACTTATTCTCACAGGTTTAGCAAATCGCTGGTTAGCCAAACCGAGAGTTTTGCTAATTCTCGGTTTTGAAACCGGGTTTCCGAATAGGCCCTACATCAGCAAAATAGGAAAAAGATTATATGTCCCTAACATACCTTATAATGGCCATAATAAGGACATTTGTCACATGGGACCTACAGCATTAAACAAGACTTGGCCAGAGTAGTGGCTATGCACAAGTTTCATAAGATGCTGAATTTTGAGCACACATTACGACATTGACAACGGACATAAGGTCTGACGACTACACCAGAGGTTATATGGGTTTGTAAGCCATTTCCATAGACAGTTTATTGCAAAAGTCAGGCCAGCCCGTTGATAACTGCTAATAGTCGCTATTCTAGGAGCATAATGCGGAAATGGCATAAGTAATATAATATCTGTGGCCATCTGCAAGTTTCACAAACTTTCCAAAATCGACAATATGGGCCGAACTTCAACAGGAAGGCAGAGTAGCACATCTGAGGCAAGATTGTATCACATTGGGAATTCATGCTAAATACCAACATAATTGCGACGTTGTGCATTTTATCTGAAATTGCACAATTTTCCTGGGGATGGCGCTAAAGTGGAAAGTAATATAAGAACCAAGCTATCATATAAACTCAAACAAGCTATTGGGATAGATCTATATATTCAAACTGCTTGTTGATTATTGTACAGCCACTAACAGGAGGATTCAAGGCTTGCACGGCTGGCAGCTGCACAGAGCATTGGGCCACTAGAAAGGCCTGCTGATTATTGCGCAGTCGGCAATATGACTTTGTTGTTCTTTTCAAGGCTTATGACACTGAAACAGGTAGTTGCCTGTCCACCATTCCAATAAATACTTTCGCAACCTTGAGCATGTCACCATTCAGAGAACATTACTCACAATCAAAATATTATTATAAACAATTGTAATTATTTAATGACTAATCAAACCTAAAAATTAATATACTAATAATGGATATGATCAATAGATTAAGTTGAGGGCGTAGCCAAAGATTCCGACTCGGACTGGCCATGGGTAGCAGCCATAGGTGGGGAGGGGACCGCTGTGGAAGTAGTGGACCCGGCAAGATGAGCACGTTTGGCAGCTCTCTGAAGTCTGACAATATCAAAGTCTGATACTTCAACATCAGCAGTAGCAGCCTTTTGAGAAACAGCAGGTAGCCCAAAAACATGACTGCAATTTGATATGGTAAGAACAATATAAACATGGGAAGACGATGACTTCAGTAACTTACTGATTAAACAACTCTATGATGTCCTCACCCTCAGGTCCCTCCAAGAAGTCCAAGAGATTCCAGTAGAATTCATTGTAATCAAATGTTCCAATAATTCTGTCCCAATTAGCTGCAGATGTCAGGGCGAAATGGGTCTGGAAAGACCAACAGACGTTAGTCACGCCAGAAGACACTGAGAAAATACAACATACGCATACCTGAATTCCCAAATATGCAAGTAATGGAGGTGTGACAGAAGTAAGATTGAGTAAAACAGCGACACCTTTGCGCCCACGATGAAAGCCAGGGCCTTGCAATGCAGCACTAGGGCCCTGGAGTAGGTGTTTTGCAACCTGTCAAAAAAACTTGGAGATGCACTTCTTCAAAGTACCAAGACGGACTTACCCTAAGTAGAAGGTGACCACGGAAACAACCATCCTCTACATCCTCGGGGTTGTAGGCCTGATCTTCAGGGAAAAGAAAACAAGGCAATAATGATGCACCACATGGTAAGAGGCCGGTCTTGAGTTGATTAAACACTCTGTGATTCTGTGTCAGTTACAATCATAAGGAGGAGAGATTATTTGAAACCTCACTCCTCAGTAGGCATATATTTCATTGGGCATAAGAGCGATGCGGTAACAGGATGGTTATATCCACGGTCACCCTTTTTTCCTTTACGTTCCAGCCCAATTTTCCTCGATGCCATGGTGTCTGCAAGAATATAATCAATAATACAAGCTTTGAGGCCTGCAGTATCATCACAGCGCGCAGCTGCAGCACCTGCACTTATCTAGACATACATGCATAAGTCAAGTTACGTCAGATGGCTATAGTTCATAATGCACTCACCTGAGAACATACCGCCTTTCGCGTTTTGAGATCTCCGGAAATGTGTAGCATTTGCTCGCGGAAATTGGGAATTATACTGCAGAGTATATTCCAAGATTGAATCGCTCGCTTGCTGATCCATATATATAAGCTCTGGATAAGTTTGAGACAGGTGCATGGAAAACTAACTTTGCTACGCTGTCATCAGCTGCATCATCATCACTCTCGGCCGTTTCATGAAGGATACCAGCTACAACAATGGTGTTAATGGCAATGAAAGGACTTGACTGCCGTTGAAATATCCGTCCGTATCCGTTGTAAGATGGTTGGGCAGAAGAGGTATTTGAATCAATAGTGGTTTCGCTGTTCTTGTCAGTATCTAGGCGAAATTCCGGCCTGTGTCTGAAGGGCATGTTATTTCAAACAGAGCACACAATACAAGGATTCAGGAAGCTGCTTGCCTTTTTCTTCCGCTGAAGATAGACTGAGCAAGGTTATTGGCCACATCCTGGGAGATCTGTTGTGATCGAATTTCGTGTTCATCTTCACTTCGAGATGCAGAATCTCTTCCAGGAGTGGGAGAGCGAGGGGAAGATGACATTCTGAGGGGACTGAGCCATGGCTACGTCAAAACACAAATTACATTTAAAGCATACCTCAGATGTTTAGTTGATGTTTGGTTGAGTTGGCGATTTACTCAGCTAATCAGAATTGGGGTAGCCACTCACACCACGGACCAAAGAAATGACTCAATTGCTGGAGAGCGGGGTCCGAGTTCTGTGGCCCAAATCATAGATGAAGCTCAGACGAATAAGCGAGTCATGGACAGTGAGTCATGACCCCTAGACTTGTTTGACTCTACCGGCATCCAGAGCAAGGCCGCTGTCAGACAGTGTGTGCACCCATTATCTTGCCATTATCCATTATTTAGCAGGAAATATTTTGAATTATAATAGTACTAAGCTTTTGGGATCACGTCAAAGTTCTGCATAGCCCTCCTCATCTTCTGCGTCTACAAAGCCTCCTTCACCGTCCTCAGGCAAATTATCTTCAGGCGATTCATCCTCTTCACTGTCCTCATCGGAAACGTCACTGTCTTCTGATTCGCTGGACGAGCCATTATCCAAAGTGTTGTCTTTGACAATCTCAGGTAGAACCTGAGGAAGAGCCTCTGACTCTTCATCTTCCGTTTCTATATTTTCTGCGAAGTCCGATTCTGAAGTGTGGGGTTCATCAAGCTCAATCTGATGATGACCAATGCCACCTCCCGCATAGCGCATGTACATATCTCGATCCACGAAACTAAACTAGCCCTGTTAGTCAATAATCACCGTAATTGTTAGCACTCACATATTAATGTAGAAATAATGATAGTCATCATATTCATCTTCATTACGAGCTAAGGAGACACCTGAAAGGAACTGATCAGTTCCCCCGTGACTAAAAGCTGGAATAAGATGAGCGCCACGAATGATTTCATCTGGGTGAACAAATCCAAATGCATCGTGATCCGATGACGGTAAAAATTCAAGGCGGTAAAGTCGTTTTTTCTTGAAACCAGCAGAGTACGTGGTGTCAATGCGGAAGTGTCGGACCCATAGGATTTCAATCGATGTTGTAGTAGGCATATTCTCCCCAGGGGCCCGATGAACAACATCTACATGGAAAATTCCAAGGATCCTAGCGTATTCGAAGGGATGTGATGGTGTTGAGGATTCATCACCATCGGTTTCACGGGCTAGCATCATTACATCTGATCTTTTTCTAGAACTGAGAGAGTCTTGACCTCGTCGAACATCGTAAGTTGTGTAGTTGACTCTCATGATTTTGTGACGATAGATTCGCTCATTAGCAAATATTACTTGTCTGCGTTCGTATTCTGAGAACTCTGCGCCATTACCAGACCAGTCGGGGTGCCGAAGGCGCTCAAGAACATGCTCTTCAAGCTTAGGGCGAAAGCCCTACAAAACAATAGCAAGTCAGTATATTCACCAATAAAAAGAAACTGCAGCTGTACCATGATTGCAGGATCATCTCGATTACTTGATAGAAAGGCCATGATATTCATGTGATAATTCCGGGACTTCGATACATGGTGGTGCTCTTCAGCTGGAGTAAAGGGTAAGGCTTCAGAGTCTTCGAAAGAAATGTTTGTGCGGATTTTGGCTGAGCCTTTCACTGGGCCTGAAGCTGCCTTTCCTTTCAGTTTGATAAGCTTTTGTAAGGCGAATTCACGTCTCTCAAGGCGAGTCATTTGATGGATAGCCAAATTTTTATTTGTACGTGCATAGAACCGTTTAACCCGTCGATGCTCCAATTCCCCCTGTAAGAGAATATTAAATTCATGTGAAAATCATTCACCAAACCAAGACACATACTGGCTGAGTTGAGTATGAATCTGTGGTCCCAAACCTGCATATTGTTCGCACATAATCGCCGAGTGCATGAAGTTTGTACATGATGAGGTTGAAAGGAAGCTTTTTCTTCAGAGTGGAGGCTGGAGGGGAATCTGTAGTTTTCTTAGACTTCCGAGCTTGGCGACGTACTCTGGCTGCCTCCTCTGCTGGCAGCTCTACGGTGTCAAAACATGGGCAGGTGTGCTTGGCAAATTTTCGAATCTGTGTTCCAAGTTCACTAGTTGATTGATCAAGCCACCCAAGTGTATTGTCAGTGTGCATCCTGAGTTTGGCCAATGTATGCCATTCCACAAAGGTGAAAAGTAAAAAGAGGATGTCACTGTTATGGGGCTCGTCCAGAAGTCCCTCAAAAACAGGAATTGCACACTATAGTGATATACTTCAGAATACCATTGCTCTTAAGACGGGCTCAAAAATATGTACCTGCAGTAGGTCTTCATAATTCCGAGCAGCCAGCTTCTTCATGGCAGAAGCATTCTCTGTAAATCTCCTGATAGTTGAACGGCCAAATGTTGGAACAGCTCTGTAACGCTCATTTAAAGCGGAGATTGCTGGGCCCCCATGAGCAAATAAAATACGAATCAGATGCTTGAAGAGGGCTTTCCATATTCCGAGTTCAAACTCGTGCATAAAATCTACAACGAGCATGTGGTGATAATCAAACCCAAACTTCGATAGAACAGAAAAGGCATTCTAGTAGTCATTCAGGTAGTCAGTTTATGAATAGTGGAATCAAATTAAGACCTACAATAGTTGGGACCTGAGAAGTAGAGGATAATAAACGCTCTACAGCAGCTGATTTGACTCCAGATCCTTCGTTGTAGATCCAAGTTCGCGCCAATTCCACCTTAGAAAATAGGCTATTATTAGCAACACGCTGATTGGTCTCTCTTTGTTTATTGTCCATCTTCATTCCAACTTCCGGAATTTTTTCTTTTGGTATTAAGCAACGAGGGCATGGAAATGATCCAAGGTTGCGAATAGTAGCAAGTAAAACCCTGAAGATTGCTGTCACTAATGGAAGTGAATCTCAATAAAATCATCACTCACTTTTCAGGATAATCCGCAGAATAGGTAAAAATTCGAGGATAGAATCGACGAGATATTCCGTCAGGGCATTCAATGACTATACCATGCTCATATGCATGCATAAATTCTTCATCCAGTAGAAGAGACCAGACAGCGTGCATTACTTCTCGTCGACAATGAGTCAGAACCTCAGCAGTGGGAGCTTCACCTGTCTGAACAGAAAAAAAATCATGGAAATCAGGCGGCAACTGCAACAAGATCATTCATATCAGCTAACATCATCAGGGAGGGACCAGGTCATGACACAAACCTTAGGTATGTAAGCAATGTGATGGCATGACGCCGTACGTGGCTTTCCACGAAGCCACTTGGACTGATTTCCGAAGAAGAGGTACAGCGGCCAGAGTGATGCAGTACCAAAGTTTGCCAGATGTGTTGAGTCTGACCAGAACATTAACGATGCAATAACGCGCTCTAGCTCACATCCAGGCTCTGGCAGAGATTGTTGCAGTTCCATGTGAGCTTCGATCATGGCATCTGAAGAGTAAATTTCATCGTAGACACGTTGGATGGGCGATGTATTTGAGCTTCGCCAGAACGATTTGAAAGGTGTATAATGGAAGTGTTCGGATGCCATACGGTCCTCAAAAATACTTTGAATGACAGCTGTTATTGAACGATGATGGAGTTCAGGTATAACGAAGGTCGGAATGGTCTCATTAGAAGTATGTTCCCTGCCATCAGGTACCTGAATAGTGATTTCAGATTCTCTCCAGCCATCTTTAGGTGGAGTTATGGAACTTTTGGTGGAGTTGGATGACTGGAAACCCATATACTCATCAAGTTTTGATGTTTCTTTGACAAAGTCAACCCCAATGATATCCTCCTTCTTGAAATTATCGGACTGCAAAAAGTGAAAAAGTCGAATACATTCGCCGAGGGACTTCATAGCTGAACCAGTCCACATCCAGTTAAGCAGTCCAAAAATGGATGAGTTCGCAAAAGGTCCATTGGTATTGTGAGTTGGTCCAGTAGGAGCAAGGGTAGTGACAGAGAGACGTGATGCAGGTGCTGGTGCATCAACAACAGTAGGTGGTGGTTGTGACTGGGCTAGATCTCCAACAGTAAGAGTATCATCCGGATTATGGGTGGGGAATGTTGAGTATTCGCGATATAAACCGAATGTATTTGGATTAGTGGTGTGAACAGGTTTCCAAGTGGGCGCTGGAGGAGTGGGCGAAGAGGGCATCGAAACCGTAGCAGGAGTTGAAGATACAGCCTCACTTTGCACATCAGGAATGGGAGTGGGAGGTGCTGGAAGTCGTTCGAGTATTTTCCATGTCGGTCGGCGCTTTCTAGCAACACGGCCAGCAGCATTTAGTATGGGAGTATCTTCAGAAGACTCAATGGCCAGTATTTGTGGGAGGTTTGCCTCATCGGTTTCCATTTCAACAGGCGGAGGCTGCTCCTGGTCAATCTCCATGTTTGCCTCATTATTAGAACACCCAAAAGGCTATATGAAATTGTTATTGTTTGGAAATTAAGGTGAAGAAAGTGACAAATGTGCGGAAGCGCAGACAAAGGTAGACTCTTGGGTACATCATGGTTTCTGCATCGCCGGATTTCAAGAGCTTGCTGACGTTTTCATTCTTTTTTCTTCAGGTATATTTGAAAGGCATTGTCGGGAACAATTTGCTGTGCCATCTTCAAGGAACACAGGTTTTCGTGGCGTTCAAGACCCCTCAAAGAAGGATATCCTACGTTACAACCTGTGCATATGTGACTCATGAGGGAGAGTATAAGGTATAAAAAGATATTGGGGAAATGCAGATTCATAGGTGCCCTTTCTGTGGCAGCCTGCCGAGAAGTGATAGTAGGTGACGCCAAGCTGGACTTGAGAGGAGGGATGATAGTATATACACATCAATTAATTATGTCGATGATCCGCTGTCCGTAAATTTCCATTTCTAGACCCAAACCACGCTACATGAGCCAGTTCAAATCATGGTCAGAGCTGACCACCATTTTGTCCCATTACAATGGTATATGATATAGTAAACATAATACTATCTGAGAGCCCTATGCAGTGTTACTTAGTTTTCTATTGGCACTATGAGTGCCGACATATAGGCTGTGTTGAACTGTGGCCCCGATATCATCTCCCTTTGGAAAAGATGCAATATATCATGTCATAAGTGTCTAACCTAATGGATGAGTGAAAGCTACACCTAATTGTCCATGACATTCATATACATTGAGCTTTTCCACCCATTTCTATCCATAACCCACCCTCTACCAGCACTGTCAGAATGAAAGACGATTGAAGCACGTTTTCCCTTGAAATGCAGATTAAAGTGACTGAGCTCTCTTGAGCGAAAAAGAACAAGATCACCATTTTTTAACTCTAGGCGGATACCAGGCTCCATGAAGCAGATGTCACCACCTGCACAGTTCTCTGAAAGTATTAAAACCAAGCAGAAGTTGAGGTCATTCCAGTCTCGATGAAGCTTTGTGGTGACGTTGAGGTTGACGATGAATCCAGTAAATGGATCAGCGGGAGCAAATCCATCAAGGGGTAAGATCCGAGCGAATTGAGAAATTTCCTCATATTCCTCTGGTATGACTTCTTGGATCTATCAAACAAAAAATTAGCACTAAGATGACAGAGTGAGGAATAGACACTGACCACTTTTGAAACGTACTCAAAAATTTCATATAAGCATTCCTGGAGAAGTACATATTCGGGAATATTGTCTTGTAGTTGTTTAGACGTGCGAGGTACACATAGTGCAGGATTGACAGATCTCTGCTTATCTGGTCTGTGATGATCTGCAGGATCCATATCAGCAGGAACATCATCCCCCTGAGATAGCATGTAAATGATTAAACAACGGGAAAAATAAATTTAAGAGACGCACACATTTAGAATATCGATTGTACCATGAGAAGTAAATACTCTCAAAGATATAATTTTGCAACTCATTTCTGGTATCAACCGGATTCAGTCTCCCAGGGAAAACACATTTAAGATAAGTCAATGCTCTCATCTTGAGCTCAGTGGGTATGTCAGGAATAACAATGATTATTGGTTTCCCTGTTCTATCTTTGATAGAGAGTCGAGTACTAGACAAGAAATAAGAATATTTATGAGACAGGGTAAATGCTCAGAAGACTGACTCTCCAATGATATCCCGAGGAATATGAATCACATAGGATAGTATCCAAATATAGAACATAACTACCCATAGTTGATGAACAATGTCACCTTAGTAACGGGGCCATTGATGGCTACCAGCAATCAACACATGTCACAATAGTAATGGGGGCCACTGACACTCAACATTGTAGCTGTAGTAACAGGCCATTTGGATCACAATCGGACCCTTCGGTGCCTGGAGCCCTACCGAAGCCCCCCCGAGGCAATATTTTCCTTGGTTCGGTGATGTTCGGTGACCAATATAATAATTGTAGTAAATGTACATAGTTCTACTACTACAGTATATATACACTTTATCAATGTATTACAGCTGGTATACAATAGTAAAAGCAGTGCATGACTACTTTAGAAATAGTACAATATTTTGGTGCATGCTCGGAGTGTTCGGTGCAGTTCGGAGGAAAAGCAAATATTTTTCAAAAAAAAGCACTGTGCAGACTATCTATGTGGTTGTTATTTACTTATTCAATGCATTACTTGCTTTTTACAATGATATCAGTACTGTGAGGCTGATTTAGCACAAAAATAATATTACAGGGTAGGTTCGGCCTGTTCGGTGCAGGTTACAAAACAATAAAAATATTTCTGGAAGAATAAATTAGTTTAAAGCATATGTACAAAGGTATACTTGTTTCCTTGCTAATTTTTATATGCTAATTCATAATGGTAAGCTAGAATATCGGTGTAGACAGTACTGAAATAAATCAAAAAGGGTTGCTTGACACCAACTGACACCAAAGTAGGCAAAAAAAAACTTTCTCTTGGCGCCGAGTGCACCGAAGTATGCCGAGAAAACCGAAGAAACTTTGGCCTATTTTTTGGTACTTTTTAAGATGTGTTTTGGTACTAGAAAGATGGGATATGACATTCAATGGAATTTGTTCAACACCAAATGGATAAAGATGACATCAAAATGGACCGAAAAAACTTTGGCTTGGCGCCGAGGACATGCCGAAAGGACCGAAGAAATTTTCCCTTAAATTGTTTAGCTTTGTTGTTACTGTTTGGGGCAAAATAAACAAGGCTCAGCATTTCTGAGTGCTGAGTACGTGAAATTTGGGGGAACCAGGGCATGCCGAGAGCGCCGAGAATACCGAAAATACTTCGGCCAATTCGGTGAGATTCGGTCATGTGCTTCGGTGCACCGAGGTCACATTTGGTAATGTGTTCGGTGTGTGTTTGGTTCTGCAATATGCATTTGGTGGCTGTTTGGCACCAAACAGGTGACCTTTGGTGCTTGTAGCAAGATTGCTTTGCCAGAAAATTAATTATTCTTTGATAATAAACAAAGAATACTTTGCTTTTATTTGTTCGGTGCATGTTCGGTGCCTAAGAGGTGCCATTCGGAGGATTCGGTGCTGCGAAAAAATGATTTAGTGTTTATTGTGCAGGCAATTTATGTTGGACAACCTTGGTAGGTAGTGTTTTAGAAAGGTCCTTTTAATACCTATTCAATGCACCATGTCACTAAAGGAATGAATAATAATTGACCAAGTTATTTCAAAAAGAAGTAAAAACAGAAACATAGAGCCATTGCAATTTTCAGAGCAGTAGTCTTCATTCTGGGGGTTATTCAACAGTGAAACAAGGTTATTATGAATATAATCTACACTATCCCGGTTAAAAAGTAGAAGCAAATGCCCAGAATACTTCTACAGGAATGTTTCAGTGAGATATTCCCTAAAACACATAATCATCCATTGTATCTCAACCACAGCTCACCTCTCAATGTAGTACACACCATTGAAAGGCCATTCAAAATACCTACAGCTTCAAAAGAAACACCTAAGCAAACAAGGAAAAAATGATTGCAGTACATTCCAAATGTTCCAAACCGTACATCAGTCCATCAAATAGCATTCACACATGGTAATACCACTGTCTGCACACCTATTCTATGCTTTTACAGTATATCTACATCTTAGATAGGGTTAAAGCCATCCAGATATCATGGTTTTAGCTGAATGAATTTGAATTTAAGCACAAGAGATACATAATAGCAATAGTTATGTTCACATGCATGCTAATGCCACTAGTCATCACAATATGATGCAGATACGGTCACTTTGAAGCATTTCTGATGGTACCATAATCAGTTTTTCCCAAATCTCTTAGGTGTTTCTTTTGGCATTGTAGGCATTATTGATAGCTTTCTAATGGTGGGTACCAATTTGAAAGATGAGTTTTAGTTGAGATGCAATGGATGAATTATGTGTTTTAGGGAATATCTCACTGAAACATTTCTGTAGAAGTATTCTGAGTATTTGCTTCTACTTTGTAACCGGGATAGCGTGGATTATATTTATAATAACCTTGTTTCACGGTTGAATAACCCTAGGAATGAAGACTACTACAGTGAAAATTGCAATGGCTCTATGTTGCTGTTTTTACATCTTTTTAAAATAACTTGGTCAAATATAATTTATTCCTTTAGTGGCATAGTGGGTTGAATAGGTATTAAAAAGACCTTTCTAACGCACTACTGACCAATGTTGTCCACCAAAAATTGCCGGCACAATAAACCATAAATCATTTTTTGGGAGCACCGAAACCTCCGAATGGCACCTGTTAGGCACCGAACATGCACCAAACAAATGAAAAGTGAAGTATTCTTTGTTTATTATCAAGAAATAATTAATTTTCTGGTAAAGCAATCTTGCTACAAGCACCAAAGGTCACCTGTTTAGTGCCAAACAGCCACCAAATGCATATTGCAGCACCGAACACACACCGAACACATTACCAAATATAACCTCGGTGCACCGAATCACATGACCGAATCTTGCCGAATTGGCCGAAGTATTTTCGGTATTCTCGGCGCTCTCGGTGAGCCCTGGTTCCCTCCAAATTTCACATATTCAGCACTGAAAAATGCTGAATCTTGTTTATATTACCCCAAACAATAATAACAAAGCTAAACAATTTAGGGGAAATTTTCTTCGGTCCTTTCGGCATGTCCTCGGGGCCAAGCCGAAGTTTTTCGGTCCATTTTGGTGTCACCTTTACTTATTTGGTGCTGAAGAAATTCCATTGAATGACTTATCCTATCTGTTTAATATCAAAACACATCATAAAAAATAACAAAAAATAGGCCGAAGGTTTTTCGGTTTTCTCGGCATGCTTCGGTGCACTCGGCGTCAAGGCAATTTTTTTTTTTTGCTTACTTTGGTGTCACTTGTTGTCAAGCAACACTTTTTAATTTATTTCAGTACTTTTTACACTGATATTGCAGTTTAACATTATGAAGTAGCATGTAAACAGTACCAATGCAACAAGTATACCTTGGTACATATGCTCTAAACTAATTTATTCTTTCAGAAGGATTTTTATTCTTCTGAACCTCCACCGAGCAGGCCGAACCTACCCTGTAATATTATTTTTGTGCTAAATCAGCCCCACAGTACCAATATCATTGTCAAAAGCAAGTAATACAATAAATAAGTAAATAACAATCACATAGATGGTCTGCACAGTGTTTTTTTATGAAAGATATTTGCATTTCCCCCGAACTGCACCGAACACTCCGAGCATGCACCGAAATATTGTACTGGTTGCACAGTAGCCATTCACTGTTATTACTAATATTTACTAGCTGTGATACATTGATAAAGTATATACACATCGTAATAGTAACCCAATGCACATTTACTACAATTATTATATTGGTCACCGAACATCACCGAACCCATGCAAATATTGCCTCGGGGGGGCTTCGGTAGGGCTCCAGGCACCGAAGGGTCCGATTGTGATCCAAATGGCCGGTTACTACGGCTACAATGTTGAGTGTCAGTGGCCCCCATTACTATTGTGACATGTGTTGATTGCCGGTAGCTGTCAATGGCCCCGTTACTAAGGGGACATTGTTCATCAACTATGGGTAGTTATGTTCTATATTTAGATACTATCCTATGTGTATGAATATACTGTGTTGGATTGGTTCGAACTCCAGAGCGTAAATTACCTGCAAGCTATAAAGAGTTAGAACAGATATAGTGATTTGATCACCAAAAAAGAGATGACCTTAGACGATAAATCCTGCAAAGAAGTTGCAATTTCTGCAATTTCTGCATATCCTCTTTCCCGCTCCGTATCCTGATATCGCTCCTCATCAGTCTTGCGCCTAAAATTGACCATTCGATTTTGCTTATGTATAGAATCGAAGCCTGTTTCGATAAAAAACACCGTGGGCTTCGGCTTGGAAGGAGCCTGAGGTAGGTCTGTGGCATCCTCCATTTCTAGGTCGGAGTCTGAGAGTTCAGACAACGGAGATAGATCATCGAGCATGTCTACAGTGGTAGAATTTGCGGGAGTACTGGTGGGAATGTATACTGAAAGAGCGCTGCGGGTGATAGAATGGTGTGGAATAATCGGTTGAGACTGGGGAAGCTCAGTGTAACATGATGCCCACATTGATAGAGAGCGTTGCTTCCAGAAGGTGCTAATTTCAAGAGTGAGTTCATATTGTATGATTATACTTTAGAGAAATACATACTTGAAAGTCAGGTTATTAAACAGTTGATCCGAACCTTGTAGATCCCCAATCTCTATGGTTGGAAGGATGCCTAACTTTACCAAGAGTGTTTCGTTCAACATAGACGAGAACGACATTCGATAGCTTTGCCTTAAGGTGGCAATGGTGGGAATGATGTCCTGGATGACCAATTGTCCTTGTTCTGTGTCTGTATGAAGCTTAAGCTTAACATGTGAGAGCAGCAGAGTGGTTCCAAGCCACTGACCAGGATCTGGACATTTCATGATGTAATTGATTTTCATCAAAATATCTTCCGACATTTCATCATGTCTAATCCTAGGCCGGAGCTTTGCTACAGCCACTGCTGCTAATATGAAAAAAGTCCCTTAAAATATTCAAATGTGAGTAGATTTCACTCCGTATGGGTAGTCCCTCACCACCGCTAGCTAACGCTGCATATTTTACTCCATCTTGATAATAGCGACGAAGAGTGCGCACAGCAACCATACTCTTGATGGAACTCAATATTGCAGCGAGGCTTTTTCCTGTTGTCTTGCGTACACTTGATGAAATGTATTGTCAGCATATGTAAAATACGAACCAGACACACACAGCTAACCTTGCTACTTTACTCCACAGCAATATACAGTTTATCATTTGAACGAAATCAAGCGACATTATGGTTTTATCAAGCTCTTGGCATCTCTCAGCAATACTATTGAGATCGTCCACATCGAATATCGAGCTAGCTCTGTCGCTAAATCTTCCAATAGCAGTGTTCAGCACATCGGTAAGAGGCTGTTTGAAATCGACATTGGTGCATCTTAAGGCGGAGGCTATATGTAACAGAAATTGTATACCGTTACTGTTAAGAGGATGTTTGTCTGGAAATTGCTGGATAGAGGATAAATTCTCCGAAGAGTTTTCTTTGTCATCAGAGCCGCTTTCACTGGCATTGTTATGGCCTTGTCTTCGAAGAAAATTCTGGGAGGGTTTCCGCGTAAAACCCCCTCGAGCGCATATATGATCCGTGCGCTCGGTCTCATTTCCAGCTATCTGCTTCCCATTCTGACAGGAACTTGATTGACCAAATGGTAGGCCAGGAAGGCCAGTGTTGAGCCAGTGTCGAAGCTCATCGTCATCACTTTCAACCACCCGACTGGGGCTGCTGGTTTTGACATGACCTTCAGAGTTTTGAACATTTTGTGCATTGGCTGAGCGTTTAATACGGAGGGTGAAATTGGATTTATAAGGTAAATCATGTTTGATTTCAATGTTATAGCTAGGCCGAAGCCAGTCGAGAAAGTCTGATAGCTCAGTAGCTACAAAAGAATGGGCGGGGGTGTCATTGATAGGTTCCAGGTCAACGAGTCGGCGGAATGAAGAACTGAGGGAGGATATAAATGCAGGTATTGGTATGTTACTGATTTTTGGAAGAAAGTTCGCGTATGCTTCAGGAAAGGTGCAAATTGCCACTATGCGACGTAGATTGTGAGCAGTGTTGAAGTCAGATACAGAAAGAGCATCGATGAATTTCCGGAATGTTAAGGCAGCATGAAAGTCGGGAGAACCATATATTGTGGATAAAATGCAGCTGCCATTGGTCGACCTAGGCCGTTCCGAGGTCGGCGAGGAGGGATTTGGTTCAGCGGGAGGACCTATGAACCTTTTATTTGCCACAGGCTGAGATCCACTAACAGAAGTGAGAAGGGGATGCGGTGTTATAGTGTACGTTCTCAGAGGTGACTTGTCTGTGAGTGGTTGTCCACTTTTCTCCAAATTTGAAGTAACATGTCTGGAGGAAATTCCTTGGGTAGCCACCAAAGAACCCTGATCGTATGAGTGATAAGATGGACTAGATATGGGCTAGAGGAATATTCAATGTCCAACACAGCAACACGAATTAAATACTGGCATTTTACGAACCTCGGGATCTGAGGGAGACTGAGGTTGATGGTGCCCTACTTCGGTTTCGTGGACTGGAGTTCTGTGCCTATAGACCATTCCAGGATTCTATAGTTGATATCAACTGATGAGAAATATAAAATGTAATGTAACACACAACGTACTTGGGATATTGGAAGAGGAGACGGGAGCATGGCTTGCAATTTCAGCACCACACCGGCCAGGGAACTTGGTAGGTTAGGGTCCTCTCTGAGGTAGCAGACTAAACTGTCGATTTCATCTGAGCTGAGAGACATAATAGAATGACAACAAGAAGATCAGCCCCGATAGCTTGAGCTCTTGAGCGAGGAATCCTTGAGGTGAAGTATAAATCTGAGTGAGATATCCTGAAGCCTTGCTACGTTTGGAATGAGCGTGAGAATTGTGTGCCAAGGTGGCACAGACATTAATTCTTAGATTCCATGCTTTTACTTCATGTTTGTGCTCATCTATCACTATTCTAAGTGACTGTAGGTATTTACGTCTCAATTTAAACCATATTTAATTCGCCCCCAACATGCACAAAGACTTCAAATTCCCATAGCTCCTCTCCGCGGTCTGAGGCTGTTCCTGCAACATCAAATACATTGCAGCACCGGTCGAAGATAGATGAGGCACATGGCGAGATTTGCCGCTAGGAACGATGTCTTAGGTTGACAGGCAAGTGAAGATATGAATCCTTGCTCACTGACCTCATCGTACGAGTCCTGTCGTCCTCCAAAGAGCCCAAGCCCCTTCACAAGTGCAACCGATGGGAAGGCATCGTGATCAAAGCAAAGGATAACCTTTAGTTGACATGCGCTTGGTACCGAGATCATAGAGTATCATTCTACGATGTTCTGAGCATTCGAGCACTCGGCGGAGCGTGAATTGATGATGTGGTTTACCGAAGGAGTTCATACACTGAATCGTCGGTGTAAGTAACCATATAAAGAGGAATAAAGAATAGGGATACATACATGAGAAACGCTAATATTCCGAGATGCTTTAGAAAGTCGGAACCATGCCGATGTCGCGTGCATTTAACGCATGTCTTGGTGAGTTTCTACGCATCTGGATGGCTCAGGGGTCCATAATCCTCTCATAGGCCACACACACAACGCCGCCACCGGAGTGTCTCTAACATAGCACCCGCCAAATGACATGCCCCCCACCATTTCTGGTCAAGACCACGTACACCCAACAAAATCTCGATTGGTCCATCTAAGCCGAACAACGAAAATTTGACGAGAGTCGTCCCACCAGCGACCATGCGCAGCTTCGCGACGTCGCTCACGACAGGTCGGGATTCAAAGATGTCAAAGGCCTAGATAACGCCAGCTGATACCCTGCAACACAACGAGGATCGCATCGGCGGCCTCGCACAGCGGGGCAGCGTCGGTCGTGACGAAGTTCGTGGAATTGCATTCGACTATGTAAAGCCCACTGCGCATAGTCAGTATATGTGACTTTGGGCGGGTACGGACTTACCGTAATTTTTCCAGGCACCCTTCCTATGATATCGTGTAATTCTATGAGCTGGACCCCGGTTGGGAGAGCTGGGGCGGTTCCGTTGAAGAGAGAGAGTCTTAGCAGCCTTCTCGCACATATAACGTTGTCGCGAGCCCGGATTCGAGAATATACGCTGGCCGACTAAGTATCATTAGCAGATGTAATGATTAGCAGGTATATAGACAATTAGACGTACCTAAATCTCAAGTGCCATCCCAAAAATCTTGCATCGTTCCTTGCATCGGAGCCCTTGCAGACAGTCCTGGCCCAATTTCGTTCGCAGAGCGAGGGACTATGATTGCAGCTGGGAATGCACAGCAGATTATGTGTCCCCGGAGTGAGCGTTGCGTTCCAAGGAGCCAGTGGGTGAGGCCTCGCGAGCCGACGCAGGGGTGTAAAGGTTGAAAGAGCACATACTAGCTCTCTTGTTGGGTGGATCCAGCGGAGAGGTGACCGGGTCGTAAATGAATATGATGCGTTTGATATGGACGTCTTCGCGTTGGAGTGGAGTGGTGAGAGGATCGGCTGGGAACTGATAGAATGTCCGTGCATTTGTTTCAGGGCTGTAAGGAAAAAATCAGCGAGGGACAAAGTGGAATGATGTGATGGGGCTGAGAGGAGGCCATAGGTGGGAGGAGACGGGGAGAACAACGGAAAAAGACGTACCAAAAATCTAGAAGACCCCCCGGAAGCTTCAAGGGGCAGGCGAACGGCTGCGAAAGCCGATATAGCGTTGACTAGCGAGTGAGGACGATGGATGAGAAGACGTGCACGGTGTCGATCTGTGGGTAGGACGGCCGGCGATGGTCGGCTGAGGCTGAGGCTGGATCCAGTAGGGGATGGAGGGACTCGCAAGGGCCGCAGATGAAGATGGTGCATTAGATGGAGGTGTGTTTGCTTTTTGAATGGTGGTGAGTGAGGAGCTCCGGTGTGTGCATGCGTTCGTTTGGGGCTGTTCAAGTTGGGAAGAGAGCTTCGGTCAGCGAGGAATGGGAGGGGGGGAACATGATATGGGATGAGATGTCGTGGACGGGCTGAATAGGACATGGGGAGGAGACTTACCGAAAGGATGGAAAACCCAAGACGCGGCCCAATGACCGTCAAAGTCCACGAAAGCGTGGATTGATGGGCATGGACGACAGCACACATGCATGGCGCCTATCTGAGGGCATGGCAACCGGGGCAGTACATGCTGGGAGAGTTCGGCGGCAAGTATCGAGGAAGAAGAGCCGCGCGAGTTCGAAGGGGACCTTGGAGCTAGATATGGACGTTCGTCGAGAGGCGCACGTCATCCCTGTGCTGACTCCAATCAGCCATGCCAGCGGAGTGCATAGACATAAGGATTTACCGTAGGTCTCGCATCTCGAACGATGGCTTGTGCGCTACTAGTATTCCTGCGGGAGGCCCAAGTCGGCGAGTCAATGGCGAGTCATCAGGAAAAACAGGCTGTCCAGGTAAATCACATTTTTCTAAATGTAGATCAAGTCTACGCATACTAATCTTTATATCTCCGCTTTGCCTGCCTTGGCGTACTATTTTTAGTATCGCTCTCTTACTGCTCTGGTAGCGACCTGGGAGTACTTTAGATCACCATCTCAGTCTCTTTGTCCCTCTAATATTGATACCTTAAAAAATGATCACTACTTGACATTTATTTACTAAATACTTTACATGGATGTCACAAAGAGGCCACTATTTCAGTAATAAATCAAATGCATAAGAAGAATGCGAAGCTCGTGTCGAGAAGCTGCTCTATTGAGCAAAAACACCTTGTTGACGGTGCGGAGACTACGTACGGCGGAGGGGGCAACAGGCGCGTGCTGTCAAATTGGTGCCTATCCGCGTGGTTGGAAAACTTGTGTGGTCAATGGCGATGTGTTACGACGGCGACGGTGGGCCAGGTGCAGTCTGCGGGGGTGGCGGCGTCAGGGAATGAATCGGTGAGATCGGGGCTATCAAGATGGAGGGCCGAATTGGTGGGGAGGAGGGGCGAATTCGTCGGAAAAGGGGGCTCCGGCGTCTTTGTACGCAAAGGATGGGGCCGTCGGCATTGGCAGTGGGTTTGGGATTGCGCGGAGATGGCAGAGGGAGGGCGAGAGGGGTTACGGACGTGGGCCGATGGCTCCATGGTCTCGTTAGGTTGGGTCCTTTCCCGCAACAGCTGTCTACATGAATCGAGGTGGCGATCGAGGCGGAGGGGGGAGGAGGAGGAAAGAGGGGGTGTGCACAACCTGGTGTGCGTATTCCTCGCTCGGCGCGTGCATGTATTCGCCTCCTCGTCCGAAGATGAGCAGCTGGGATATACCGCCGTCTTGCTCAGCGTGTGTTGCAGGCCGCCGAGCATGCGCGTCCTACGTGACTGAGAAAACCAGACGACGACAGCAGTTGACGCGCGCCTAGCTGGGGTCCGCTGGTGGGTGTGGTGGCGAAGGCGAGGAGGAGGCCTGGGAGGGGGCGGTGATCGTGATCAGACGGTGACTGTGGTTGGAGCCGGAAGTGGGGAACTGGGAGCGACCATTCGCATCTGTCGTAACCTCCGCGACGGCGTTTGATGCGTGGGGGTGACAGTGGTGCGGAGGCGCCCGTGGCGGGGGACGAAACAGCGAGCAGGGAGTCCGGCGCTCCTTTGAACGCCTGATGGCTCCGACTCCGTGGATCTGTCGGTGTTGATGGCAGTGGCGGTGGAGGAGATGGGGATAGCAATGGCAGCCAGTGCGGAGGCGTCCTCGGAAGAGATTGGGGCAGTGGGCGGTGCGCTTGGGGCTTGCAAGCGGCTCAACGGGCTCAGCCCGTTCGAATCGACGGAGCCGCCTGCCAGGCTGGTGCAGGCGGCGATGGAGGCGACGGCAATGTCAGCAGACACACCGGATCTGTTGGAGAGGGCGCCACGGGCTTGGTGCGCGGCCGAATGAGAGAGGGACGCAGGAGAGTAGTCCTTCCAGGTTGACGGAGCCATTCCGGCTGGTGCAGGCAGTGCGGTAGTGGCGCCAGCGACCGGGTATTCTGCTTATTTCCATACGGCGGCGGGACGAGGCGTCTGCCCAGGAGCTGCAAGCGGGCGGGCAGCGAGAGCGAGCATGGCTGGGCGGCGGGGCGGATACGTAGAGAGAGCGTGACAAGGCAGAAGTGACGAATCTGCGAAATGCATCTCGCAGATTCGTCACAGCTGGCTGAGGCCGGCGCGTGAGTGAGCGGCGAGCGCTGAGAGAGGAGTCTGTTGATCAACAAATCAACGAACTCTCAGGCTGGTGCAAGGACGCGTCGCGCATGCTTCACGTGATGTAAGATTTCGATCTCCGCGTGAATCGACTGCGTCGTTTCTAAGTCCACTTTATGCTGTTACTTGCTGTACCTGCCCACCACAGTGCCCACACCCGCACCGACCTCCCTCGTGCACACCCCCAAGCCGACACCCCTCCGCCGTCACCTTTTCCCAACCACCACCTCGCCCCCACCGCCACCTCGCCGTTGCCCGCCATCCACCCCGGTCCAAGCTCACCGGGGCGTATGTTACGTCGTCACCCAGGCCACCGTCCCGTTTTGAATGCCCCCAACATCCCCTCCGCAGCCGGTTGCCCCGGAACAGGCTCCTCACCATGCGCACGAGGCGTAGTCGACAACATTCCGCTGCCTTGATGACACCGGCGTGCCTTGTATGTGCGCTGGACTGCCGATAAGCGCAGCCGGGCGCCCCAATCCGAGCAAGCGTTCTCGCTCTACACTCAACAACGAAACGCCGCCAGCCGCCTTTTCGATGCTCAAATCGCATGTACAAGGCTCACTCGGAGCCATGGACGCTCAGGCGCGACGCTGGCACTCGACGCCCGCGACATGGTTTTCCCGGTGTGCGGATTCTTCAGATACGACGGACCGGTGGGTCTCTGCCCTCCTGGCACGGTACGCACGTCCCACTTCCCTTTGAAAGCCGCACTTATCTCGCTCTTTCTACAGCCGCAACATCTACGATGACATCGGCCGCCCAGCCATATCACCCGCGCCGAAGCCATCCCATCCCACACAAGCCCCCTGCGCGAACATTGTAATGCTGACACCCCAACACGACGGCGCACCCGGTTTCGTCTCACCCGCGGTGATCATGTGCTGAAGAGCGAAATGCCCCGTCATTTGTCAGCGTCCACCCATGATGGCGATACGCGCTCGACGTCCGTGCGAAGACGACGCAATGCCCCTGCATTGAGTGCACGCCATCCTACGTCGTTCGCATGAGGGCGCACGGACGAAGGGTGCATGCACCATGCGAGTGGGTGCGGGCACCGCGGGGTATGCTTCATGTGTAGAGCCACGTATGCACCGCCGCTGTGGTGCCGCGGCGCCGCTGCCGTGCACGTCCTCTGTCCCCGTACTGCCCGCGTGCGATATCGACGAACATAGGCCCGCAGGACGGCGTTCGATGTCTATACGAGGATGTTACGCCGTATTACAAGGTATGTAACTACATTTAACAGGTGTTACCGTTGCTGACGCATTGCTAGACCCACACTTGTCACTTTTGCGCCGCAGCCGACATGATTGATTAACGCGTGTGCTCGAAAAGTTTTGGTTGACGTGCACGCTGGAGGGTAGGGATGACAAGGGTGCACAGTGGGGAGTATCTACCTCATACGTGCTGAGCAGTCTAGATAGATCTGTATTGTAGTTACCTTGAATGTAACTTTTTGAACTTGACTTTTTGTGTATTTTGAGGATTTAATAGAGAAAAATACCTCTACAAGGGATACAGAGCAAGGAAATGTCATATTTTGTAACACAAGAGCCACTAAAAAACTACGTCTATGCAGATTAGGTAGTTGTCTACGAAGGAAGTGTATAGGTAGTGGTGCAATAAAACTATCCGAAGAAGTCCATATCTTCAACTAATACCGTAGATGGACTCGGTGCTGAGTGACCTGGTTTCCAATGTCTCAACGAAACACTGTCCCATTCACCTGTAGAGCACTTCATCAGCCTGAAACGATGTCCAATCATACCATCCATGCTTCCCATGATGTTTAATCCAAAATCATGTCCGAAGAAGATATAAACCATATGAATAGATGGGCTTGTTGAGGTCCATTGCTCGACCATAAACTCTAGGCAGGCGCCTATTTGGTACTGGGACATATATTTTTCAACGACTGGCACTTGCTTGTTACTCGCACTGGATGAACTGATATTGCCAAGTGTTCTAGTAGTGACCGTGTCTTGCTGCGAACCACCGTCAGTTTCCAATGAATAACCATCAGTGTCTGCCTGGGTTTCATCGACCCCTGAAAAATCATCGGTTTCTGACTCATCGTCGTTGGCCCTCGACAAATCATCGGCATCTAATTCCGAGTCTGGTCCAACGCTGTCGGTCTCATCGTCGGTGTCGTTCGCCAAGGCCCATGCTAATTTGTCAGAGAGTGCCTGGCATGTGTTGAGCCAGAGAGTTCTCAGCTTCGGAAAAAGAGAAAGAGTAGATGGCCAGGAATCTTCGCTCCAGGGATATGCAGCCTCATACTATAGACAATCATTTATTAGACCTTATCCCAAAGTACGGTCTAATCAGAGCAAACCACTCACCTGATGGCTAAAGCGATCAAATACTATGCACAGAATCAGCAAATTCTGAAGCGATGGTGCCCAAAATTTCAAGGCTGTGTTCATAAAGGAAGGTACTTCGCCACAGTAAATGCATAGGTCGTCGATTCTCAAGTATTTGAGGATGGTTGCAAATTTTTGGACAAGCTTTGCCCTCCCAGGAAATATGTGGAGTTGTAGGACAGAAATATTTCCAAAATATATCAGTGGATGATTAGAAAATCTTCCAATTTGAAAGGCAAGGACGTCTCGGCAAAAGTTTCGATGCTTTTCAACATCATCAGGCAGACGAACTCCAGTTTGCCTTGTCCATAGGGAGCGAATTTGAGAGTAAACCCTGAGTGCTCGAAAAGACTGGATGTCGACTATTTGCATCAGTACTCGGAGGATTTCCCATCGAAGTTCTGGGCTGAGGTCTCAAAAAAGGGTAGAGCATGCTCATATCAGCTAAAGAATGCCAAATTCGGGAGAAAAGTATTCACACCTCGTATACCATTACACAACCAGCACCAACATCCCCCCCGCGTGTCCCCGGGAAACAGACAACAAGGCGTAATTATGCGCAATTTAGACATTCCAGAGGGGAAGAGTGGTAGTCCTGCAAGGTTCATGTTGAAGCTATCACAACGTACTCTGATTCTACTGCCTCCAAGATGGTTGTTACGCAATCTTCGAAGTTTTCACCCGTTTGCGAAAGCAAAGTGAGCAGACAATTCGACCAGAGTAGTCAAGGAATAGTCGTGGGAAAATTGTGCCAAGGTGGCACAGGTTTCCCAAAGTTTCTTTTACGAGTCAGTACGCCACATTATGCCATGTCTACACCAAGTCTACACTGCCATTTCTTCCAGTTCAGATGGCCAGGATAAATCTTCAAGCTAAAGGAGTGGCCCTGGGCTACAACTGCATGGAATGCGTCACTCAAGTCAGTCTTGGCTTTATTTCAATTTCTGTTAGATTCATTATGAAGTGCAGCACGGGGACGAGGGATTTGTGCCCCCAAATTTCGCTCCATACCATGATGGTTCTCATCGTGTCGTAGACTCATACCTCACGGTGCCCCACCACGCTGCTCAGATGTGGTACATATACACGCCTGGATTGAGAAAGTGAGTGTTTGCCGCTCTGAAAAAAAGAGATCGCATTCCCTTAGATATTATAGGAAAGCAGTGGGTCGTAGATGCCTCTTGCCATTCCAAAGGTGTCCCTGCCAGGTTGCCCAGTCTATTCTGTGGATTGGAATCTTCAGATGGTCTAGGTGTAAAGTGTATGCTCTCTGACTCGGTACGTCCGTGGCCTCTTCCTAAAATATTTTTGTTGACTTAGACATGCCTTTAACAATCAGCTTACATTGGGAACTTACTCTCGAAATGTTTTCGCTATTCAAGGACCTACTAGCGCTTAATTATAAAGGCTGAAATACACATTACGATCAAGAGGAAGATACATCTCTCTATGTATTATTTTTTGCCGTCTACAGGCTTTATGCTTTTCAAAATGTCTATGAGTATCTGCCTGTCCATCTTAGCTTCCTCCGCCATTCTTTCAAGACAATCTGCTATACGCATTAATCCATTGGCCATTTGATCGTCTTCCGTTTCGCACTTGCACTGCCGCTTTAGTGGGGGTAAATTTTCGGCATGCTGATCGGGGTGCAGTCGCTAAACAAAGTAAGCTTCGAGACTGTAGGAGAGAACTTGTAGATTCACTTTTTTTGTTTTGCCTGGATCAGGAGAAGAGGGCTTGTTGAGTGCTCTGGAAGTGTTGAGAATACTGTCACTTCTAATCTTCTGATTACTTGCTTCCTGAATCCTACTTTCAGGTGCTGGTTTTCGTTGATATCGACTTGGGTGAGGTGGTGGAAGCAGTGGCCGTAGAATCAGCGGGGGGTCGTTGCCTATCCTGATAGGAGGAAAGTCCGGATCATCTTGTGAGTCACTGGGCATTTTTTCAGTCAAAATAAAGCAGTCATCTGCATGTCTTATGTACAAAATTAATTTCAGGGAAGTGGCATTCATCGACAACCTCAGGTGTCTAGTGACTCTCTGCACGGCGGAGCCGGCGGCTTATGACTCGCAGGTCGGCATAATCTAAATGACTCGGAAAAGTTGTGGCTGCTTGTGAGGGAATGTGATCCTTTGTCGAAATCTCCCCTCTCGTCTGGGCCCCACACCCTCCTACACGCCACTTTGACTGGGTGCAAACGAATGAATAACGGGCATGGTGGTTTGTCCACCAGTACACGGATGCTCTGGTGTGTCTTCTGCCTGCTTCTCTTTGCAACTGCATCAAAGCATATATTGACAGTTCATGCACATGGCTCACCTAGATTTCTACTATCCTTTTACCGTCAAGTTTTGAGCATGCGCTACCTTGAACCACTGGATGAATTCAATCAGGTCCAAAACTTTATTTTTGAAAATATCTTCTTAGAAAACAAAACACTGGTGTGAACATTAGTGAGCACAGAACTACTCGGGGCACCCTCTTCTTGATAGGTAGTTTGTTCATGTAGTTAGATAAATGTACTTAACTAAAATATAAATGACTCATTATTAACACGAATTCGAATCATATAAGTAGCAGTATTACTTAACTATCACGTACGATCATCGCAACCACATCGATTAAGAGCTCACCCCCTCTTCAACCGTGACTGCATGGCCCCACCAGTGGATCCCAATTCAAGTCCCCCAGCATCTCCAGTATCGGTGGTCATACGAGAATTTGCTGCTGGATTCGTAAAGGAAACCTCGCCCTCCATAGACTCTAATTACGATTCGGAAACCACATCTATGTACACAAGTTCCGATCTGGTATCCTCTACCACTACTTCGCACTCAAGAGCGGCTGACAGTCTACAGAGCTCGTCGGACCTCGATTCTGTTTCACGATCAATGGAACTGGACCTGCGGCCAAATGCATCCGAATCGCCCCATCTGGGATTCACCCCTTTAGAGTCGGCAACTCCCACCGTTCCCTCCAGTGCTGGTGCTGCTGTTGTTGACACGCCCATTGGATTCTCCATGCTATCCACATCCCATGAACCTGACTCTCCCGATTACAAGTCAGACGACGCCAGTGATGCCTCTGGATCTTTACCGGACGCAGAGCTGAACGCGCTATCTCCAAGGGCTAGAGAGCAGCTCAAGCGGTGGCAGGAGCGAAATTTTCAGAAAATGAAGCGAGAGCACGATGCACATGTCCTTTCCATTACAAACAAGAATGCTGAAGCTATCACTTCCCTCACCGATCAAATCCGTGCTCTGGATGAACGGGTTTCCCAACTCCTGAAGACCATCGAAGGGAAAGAGGAAGCCAGAGATAGGGATCTGAAGGAGTACGAGAGACGGACAACTGCTGCTGCTGAGGAGTACGCCAGAGAGAAGGATATAACTGCCAAAGACGTGGCTGCGCTCTCCGAGAAGTTCGACAAGTACATGGAAGAGTCTGAGGCTAAGTTCAACAAGCATAAGGAAGAGTACGAGAGAGACAAGGCTGCGACTGTGGATGCCCATCGCCAGGAGAAGGAGCGACAGGAGCTAGAATATTCTCACCTCACACAGGAAATGAATACAGTGAAAGTGTCGCAAGTTGACAGGTGATGATCATATTTCCATCATATCACGATTGTGATTGTGTGCATCGGACATCAGTTGATACC
>JAEKIV010000467.1:0-26227 GCA_016801325.1 Hypholoma fasciculare
AGCTTTGGGCTTAGGCTGTATGTGCGTACATTCGTTTCATGGAATCTCCGTGGCGGGGCAGTGTAACGATTGTGAGCCCAAAGCGGTAAGAAATTTACTTCGGGACAGAAGCGTCACGCGGGTGAGTGTTAGTTTAGTTAGATCTAGGTAGTCACTCAAGAAGAACAGGGGTGAATCATTGTATAATAACTTTACACTACTTTAATTGGGTAACAAAGTTAGCTATTACTCATACATATTCTAGTCCATGAGTCAAAGAGCTCTCTAGCCAATGAGAGAAACTTCCGTACTTCACAGTCAAGGAGTGAAGACTGACTCTTGAAAGAGTCAGAGGAGAATGAGAGACGGAAGGCGTAGATTAGATTGCACGTGGGAGTGGTTTAGACTGCCGGCGCGGCAGAATGGGAATGACGCGGTGCAGGGCAGTCAAGCTTCTTTTCTCAAGGCAATACGCAACCGCCCGCAAAGAGGTTGGAGAACGCGCCGAGCGGCGCCTACGCCTGTGAGACAGTCTACAGAATGGTGAGTGGCCTGCGGCGAGTATTAATCGGAAGGTGTACGTTGATGGTCGATAGTGGAGACATGTCAGATGAGCGAGAGGTGTACGCCAGGAACGGTCGGGTGATAATGCGCATTTCGGCACAGTACAGAGCGGCTTGGCGGCAAAGTATAGCGTGGAAGGGAGCGAGTCTGAGGTACAGCGCGGCGCGAAACTCGAGTAGGGCAAATTTAAGGCTCATATACGCTGGTGATCGAGACGTATCAGCTAGGTAGGTGCACGCCGTCACGGACCAGCCAGTAAGATATCGAAATCAACCGTGACCGAGAGTTCCGGATTGCTGATAACACTACGTGGGCGAGACCGTTTCGACTGGAAGGCAGGTAGCATGGGGAGTGAAAGTCGTTAGGCGCTTTTAGAACAGCCCAGCGCAGCGCTCACATAGAAACCAGGAGCGCCCTGCACCACGCCATCGACAGAGATTGACAGTCCAGAGCACGACGCGTCCCTCACATCCACAGCGCGGAGGCCGAAAATGACTGGACAGTGGCTTGTAAGATATCGTAGCTTCGTAAGCTGGTCAGTAAGGAGAAGAGGTAAATGCTCGCATTCAGGCGCACACGCACCCATCGTCACGCGCGATCCATGACGGAACCGCGTATATATCAAGAAGCGAGATAGCATAGCGCCTGAGTGAGCGGGAGATCCTCATCGGCGAGTCCGCGTTTTGTCTTCAAAGTCATCGTCCCAGGTCTCCATCTCTACATCGAGGTGGTGGGCACACATCCGCATCCGCAGCGGCAACGACAAAGTCAGCGGGGAGGGGGGCTTCCACACATCGCGTCCGACATCGTCAGCGGCACAGCGCTCGCGCAGGTGCGGGCCGTGTGATCCTTAACGTCCTCAGCATCCCAGTCCTCCGTCTCAGCGCGCCGTGCGCAAGCGAGAGTGCCAGAGTAGCGTATGCAGTGCGCATCCTGTGTTCTTCGTGTGCTGCATGTCTGTCGTGTTCTGCATATCCTACACGACCTGAGTCCCTAGCACCCGTCAAATCTCTCCTTCTAGATTATCCTGAACGTTCAGCGCATCCTTCTTTTACTTCGCACCTAATGGCTGCGTCTTCGTCATCAAGTGCTGAGGAGCGATTCAGGACATAGCTGGATAGCGGATAGGTTCTGAGGTGGTGATATCAGAGAGACAGAAAAGCAGTAAGGAGAAGACACAGGCTAACACTTGGGTGGGGCACGGGAACGGGAACGGGAGTGGGGACTTACCGCATCCCGCGAACGAAAGAGTCGTAAATAATCCACGCTTTGCAGACTCCAGAGCAGCAGCGCGGGTGGACGAATTTGTTTTGAGATCTTGTACTTGAACCCGCAGGTGGCGTCGTCAATTTTGGGCGAGGCGAGGCGCGTGTTCGTATCTTTCCTGTGCGAACCGAACGGCGTGGGCCGTGGCGTATTTATCAGAGGGGTGCTTGCTTAGTTAAAACTTAAAACTTAGATTATCACTCATGATATATATTAGTGGGCCTATGGGACAGCCTCGTCAGGCGGTGGCGTACCGCCTTGGGAGGGAAGCTTGACCTGCCCCGCCACGAAGATTTTAGTAAGTAAACGAATGGCAAACGAATGGGCACACGCACAGCCTAAGCCCTAACTAGAACTAGTCATCGTCGTCAGCCCCCGCTCGGCCGGTGTGCTCGCGTGCGCGCGACCTGATGGGTTCCAGCACGCATGGCGCCATAGTGCACCAGAGAACATAGATATGCTACACGAAACCCTTGCACAGGATCAACGGGACGGAGTCTTGGCGTGGCGCGTTACATAAGTTGAACATGTGATCATGCACTCGCCGTCGCGTGGCGCCTCGCAGTGCGCACACTAACTCTAACTATAAGTAACACCTCTGCGCTCGCCCCCGTACAATAATAGCTATGCCTCGCGCCAAACTGGTGCCTCACAGAAAGCTCACACGGAAGAGGAGGATCCGTTGCTTGGGTCCACCGGCACGGCGACCCTCGACTTCCAGGCACCACGACAACGCGCGTCTGCCCCTCTGCGAGAGCCCGACGCGGGCGACCGACTACACATGCCGCGCACGTACATAGGAACACACGCGAATAGGAAACGAACGCACGCTAAACGGGCACACTACGCAGAGAGGAGAGAAGAGCACAGCGTCCTGCTAAGCACACTGGTACGAGCCCTCGTGTTCATGCTGGGTTGATCTGAACTCGCGCTCCTCTAGCTCTGCGCACAGCACCTCAGCACACACACGAAACCACGCCCCGCAGTACGTCCAGCTTCACATACAAGTTCACGTTCACGTCTAGCACATGTTCTAAGCTCCCGCGACCAACGCTGCTGCTGAAGCGCACAGTACGGACACATGAGGTAGACACAGTCCGCTCGGCCGTGGAAAACGGCACGTCCCTTTCCTCTCCCCTTCCCTCTTCTCCCTCCACCATTCCTCCTTCCCCCATTCTCTCCATCCTCCCACCCATCCTTAACACGTTTCCCCCACTACCTCCACGCTAGCATTTACACTTTGATCACACATGCTGACGCGTACCCACAACCCCCAACCCACAGCAGAGATTGGACGACGAATTCAAGTTTTGTAAGTGCATCATCACATAGTGCTCAGTCGCGAGTCGGGACTGGAGCGCCGATACATCTCATTCTGTCTCTGTGTCAACTTCTGTTTCTGCTGATGAGGTGCGCGCCGGCGCGGGTTGGGTCCCTCTGCCCCTACCGCGCAAAACGCTTATTCAGGGCAATCCTCTCCACCAGCGTCTTCAATCAGAAATAGCAACCGAAAGCAGGGACGAAGACTTCCAAGACGCGCGGAACTCTCTTCAGAAACCCGCCCCCGCCCCTGGGCCGTCGTAGCTATCCGGCCCGTCCTCGTTCCCGTCTCTACTGTCCTACGCGCCTGCTCCTTTGCTCCGTACGTAGCGCGTCACGCTCACGATCATAGGCTTAGGAATAGCGAGGTGTGGGCTTCCTTCTCCTGCTCAGTGGACGAATGAGAAATACACGAGTTTAGCACCAGGCAAAAAGGGAGAGAAAGAAGTACACCCACGATGAGGAAGGTCACCGCACGCTTGCGGTGCGCGTCGCACCCACTTACGCCGACGCCTCCTGCGCCGCTTTGCGCCCGCGCCCCCTGAGAGGTTGTGTCGAGGAGCGGTGTTTTTGGCGCCGCAAGACATACACTGCGCGTTGTGGATACGTGAGGCGAACCCGATGCACCCACACGAACCCCACTCGTGGTACATCCACCGCCACCCATCCAGCCATTCGCCCCTCCTGCATGACATATGCACCCCACCCGCACACGCCGTGTACATCCCAAACACACCAACCCACCAACCCAACCCACCAAGCCTGAGCTTCTCATCCGTAGTCGGCGCGTCCTCTGCGTCCGGCGTGTAAGGAACGCTGCGCGCGCCGCTGGTGCCCGCGCCGCCTTCTTCGCATCATTCTTCCAACTCGCACTTCCACCCATATTCCCCAAACGCCAACATCACCTCAAATAATCCGTTCCCGCGCTTTACATCACCCACCGCCTCAGTCTCCTCAGCTCTCTCACGTGGTGCCGCCTCCTCCGCGCGCGTTTTCTCTCTGTGTTCCCGCCCTCGCCAGAACGCGCGAGATCGAGATCGCGAGCGAGAAGCCGCGCAAGAGAATCGACGCGCGGCTGATGACGGCGCTGGTGGTCGTTAGCGCTGCGTCGTCTAGTACGTCTAGTGGAATTGAGTCTACATCGCGCTTAGGCTCAGCGCCGCGTTTGCTGGGACCGTCTCCTGGATCCGCGTCAACGGCGGGGGGGTATTAATGGAGGTGCGAGTGCGATAGGAAGGATGCACCTCGTAGACGGGAGGGCGAGGGGGACGAGCGCGAGTGCTGAAGGTGGGAGGTGAGTTTTTTTTCTTTTTCTCGCTATTTTTTTTTTTTGCTGGGATGGTCCGTTTTCTCTTCCTTGTTAGCTTCGCTTAGTTTACGTTTTATTTTCATCAGAGCTTCGTCTTTATTTTTTCGTTTATTTTCTTCTTTTTTTTCGACATGTGCATTCTATCCCCTTTTTTCGTGCTGCGTTTTCGGTTTTTATTCCGCGTAGTTCATGCGCTGACCCTTCTCCTTTTCCTCATCACCGCAGACGCGCGCCATACCTGGCATCCTTTTCACGCGAGAACGCAGGCCAAAGAGCGGACACGAGCGGAAGGCGGAAAAGCCAGAGCGCCGTCGCTCTCCTCGTTGGGGACGCATGGTGGGGGTACTGGTCCCAGCTTGAACTAAGAAATTGAACTCGAACGTTCTCGCGCGCACCGCACGAACGCCTCGCCGCGGAAGGCTCATACGGCATATGGCGGAGGCGCTCTCGCTACTTGGGTCCCCCCTCGACCGCGAGACGCCACTACAACATACGTATACTCGTCTACGCGAGCAGACGCAAGCCCGACGCGGGCGAGCGATTCGCAACCACGCACAGGTATACGATACGCACACATGCCCGCACGCACGAACAAACGAGCGAACGAACGCACAAACGCCCACTGTACAAGCAGCGAACAGAAACCACCAGGGAGAAGAGCACAGCGTTCTACCTACCTCAGTGGTGCATCCCTCGTATCTTGACCTGCCTGTCTCCGCCGAGCTAATCTGAACACGCGCCCCACTATAGTTCTGCATACCACCACACATGTGACCATGTTACGCCGTCCGCAAAGGGGCGACACCTCCATGCACGCTGCCCTCGCTTCCGAGCTCATGTCTGACTTCACGTCCAGCTTCACGTTCACACCCAAGCCGCCGCCGCTGCTGCTGCTGCTGATTCTGCTTTCTAGATGCAGAGCGCAGACCCCTGACGCAAACTCGGTCTTAGCTCTTTGGCACTTTAGCCTGCGCGCTCGCGGAAGGCAATACGTCCCAATTCTCTCGCCCTTAGGCTCTTCTCCCTCAAACCAACCTCCGTACCCCTCCTTTCCAATCTCATTTCTTCCCCCATCATCTCTTCGCCATATCCTAAATCAGACAAGCTGACGCGTCCTTGCATCTCCCTCTCCCCCCACAAGAGAACTGGAACGACGACTTCGAAGTCGGCCCGCACCTCTTCATGCGTCCAAGTACAGGAACAGCGCTTTTTCGGGCGCCCCGCGGAGACGAGGGACTAGGACATTGATACGTTTACTTCTGTTTCTGTTTCTGCTTCTGGGCTGCACCCCGGCGGTAGAAGTGGTGGTGATAGTGGTGGTTTTGCCCGCGATAATGATGATGAACACGACCTCCACCGCGGAGATGAATATGCTGATGAGGACGCCGAAGACGATGGTAAAGAACGTGTGCGCGTGCTTTCCGCGCGATCGCTTGCGCGAATGACATCCCATGGGCGATCGCCATGGGAGGCGCCGTGTACCGTATCCGACCAACGTTCTCGAGGACGCGATCAGGATCGTACACAACGAGGCGTGCTCCGTGAAGGCGGCGTAGTGGGCGCGATACGCGCGAGGTGGTGGTGGACACGCGTTCTTCCGGTGCATGGCCGCATGGCTTACCGCTCGTTCGCTGGAACAGCGCGTGCGGCGCCTGGTGTATTTATTTATTGCACACGCCATAAACAATTTACATCAATTGTGTGCGAGACTTTAGCGTGGTAGGACCAAAATAGCAACGATATCTACACGTGGAACTCAACCATCGATTGAGCCTCTCTTTCAATTTCACCTCCACAGAAACATAAAGCAATCAATAAATGGATCAGGTTACGCTATCCAGTAAGTTACTAGATTATCTATTCTCTGTAGCTCATAAGACTCACTGATGTTCTGTATCAGACACTTTTGATCTCGCGACTTTGCTCAAATCCAGTCGGCCGCCTACCGATGCTGAAAGAGTGATCATCCAGGAATCCATGGTTTCCACAGATGAGCAGTCGATCACTGTTGAATCACAGGTATCCGAAGCTACGACCCTTGTTTATGTGTCGGAATCGCAGCTTGGGCAGGCGCAAACCGAGCTGCAGCCTTGTCTGCGCAAGACTGAGGAAGGCCTGCTCTCGGAGACTGCTGCAGATCACCGTCGCGTCGATTCTTCGAGCTCATTTCAGAATATGCCAGAGGATGTACTCCGCGAGATCTGCAATGCATGCATAGGAGCTGACTTCCCGACACTAGCCTTCCGCAGGATTCCGTTGCCCTACATGCTGATGCAAATATCTAGCGGAATGCGGCATATAGTTCTGACGACCCCGTCCATTTGGGCCTCTATACACATACAAGTTGATGAAGGCTACTATTTCATACCGAATGAGCAGTTGTACACGGCTCTCGTCTGCGAGGCGCGGAAGTGGTTTGAACGAGCCGGCTGCCTGGCTCTCAGCATATCTGTAGAGAATTACAACAACTGTAACGGCTACTCAACGGACGCAGTTGACGGAACTGGCCCTGATCCAGCAAACATACTCCTCGACTTCCTTCTCAGTTTTTCACCCCGCTGGAAATCAATTCGTTTATCCTGTTCTCTGCTCCCCACATTTTGCACTCGCATTGCTGTGTTGTCAGCTGTCGATGTTCCCCAGCTTCAATCGATCGATCTCCACTTTGAATTTGACGCGGCTGATCTGAGAAACAGTAAATTCTTCACAATTCCGACACTGAAACACCTGACCTTGAAAATATTTTGGCACCCCTCTTTCGACCAACTCGCCGTTAATTGGACACACTTATCGTCTCTGACACTCCGTGGTTGCAGACACCACAGCAATCCTCCTGCTACGCAAATTGCAAGGATACTCCGGCAAACCAAACGCCTTTCGTTCTGCGATGTAGCTGTTGGTGACGGTCTCGTCACACGCGCAGAACACCCCACCGAAATCAATCTCCCGCTCCTGAGGGTATTATATATCGACGAGGGATTGAAGCTTGATAATCCTTCTGGTATTATTGATCTAATTTATGCGCCGATCCTTGAAGTTTGTTACTTTCATGGACAACCACTCGAGGCTTCCAGTGCATCAAAGCTTTTCGTGCGATCGCCGAATATCCGGGAGCTTTCTCTCTGCTACGCAGAATCACTGACAGATATCACAGAAGTGCTACACCACTGCCCCTCATTGACCGAGTTTTCCCTTCAACCGCATTGGCGCGACCAGCGAATCACCCCTGACGCCAATATGTTCTTGAAAACATTTGTTCAGGAAGACAATACTGTCATTTGTCCGCACCTCAAATACTTCAGATTTGTAGGATTGATCGACTTCTCATTGCAGACACTGCGCCACTTTCTTGAGTCAAAGCAACGTGAGATTGCTGCATCACACGCTATTCACCCATGGAGGGGGGTGACCATTGATCTCAGCGGCATAACTGACATGGATGTACGACAACAGATGTTGGATTTATTTTCGCAGAAGCTCAGAGAAGGTTTTAACGTCAGTGTAGTTGCGAAGAAAAGGGGCATTATTGATGTATAATGGCCCTCGATGCTAGGATAAGCAATTTTCTTGTTTTCAAAGCTTTGATCACTTGTATATTCATCAACTTGAGTGTATAGTCTAAATACTATATTTTCTGCGACGTCTTTGAAGAGGAGAACGCCATAGAAGACGTGATATCGCCGCAACTGTGCTATATCATTTTCTTTTCTTCATGCCTCACAATCGGGGCGCCTTCAGGGAGGGGATATTGACTGCGCTTTGAAGTGGAGGGGACGTGGTACAGTAGCAGATTTCCATTGAGCTAGTCGCGACGCGACTCAGACACCATGGGGCGAAAGTCAAAGTAGCGCCCTGCCGGTGTTACGAAGCATCGGCAACAGGCGGATGAGTGGTCCAGAGTGAACGTGCATGCGCATGGGGCCCGCCTACGTGGCTGCATGCGCCGTGTACTCGGACGCTTCAAGTTCCAGGGCATGCAAGCGCCACTATAAGCCTGCAAAAAAAGCCACAGGAGATTCAATCATTATGCTTAGGACTTGGAGACGGGATCTGCGGCATGGTCTACCAAATGCAGCTCTACGTCATCAAGCATTACTTAGCCAAAGAAGAGATATACCCCCTGGATAATTTAGCGAAAGCGGGAGATGATGCTTCTGGAGTAGCTTCTCAGATAGCACTGCTTCTACACCGTTTAAAAACACACCCGCCACTTGAATCATCAGCGGATGTGGCGACGCAAAGAGAACACTCATATATTATAGATTTATTCTAGCCAAGCAGACAGTATCAGTTGGCAGATTTTACTTAATGAAAAATGACAACTAATGACGAAAGATTCTTTTCTCGTGTACCTGATAACAGCATCAAGTTTGCACGGTGGGCGCAGCTTACGCGCCCCTGAAAAACGCGCCCACTGAACTGCCTGTACCATGCGCGTGAACAGACCATGCCGTGATAGAAGTTCATATCATCACGCAAATCGCCCTCTCCATATACACCCACGGGAGTGACCCGCGAGGATGACGTAGTTGAGGCGGAAGGGGACTACCAGGTTTATGGTGCTTGATAACCCACGTCGTGTTCGCGACGTTGGAGCTAGTGAAAAGGAATGCGCTTAACGTCAGATACGGAGTGAAAATGATATATAAATGCATACTCCCCAAACCACCGCGACCCACGCGCGGTTACAGCACATCGCACATCGCACATCCCTTGCCTTCGCACCCACATCCACTCGGTCGCCATGCGTTTGAAGCACACGTGTTTTGCCCAGCGTGTACCATCCACGAATACGCGCCACGCCTCTCAGCAGCGCCTTCCCATACAAACGATGACGCCGCTGCCAACCCTTCGCTCGCGTCCGGGTGTAATAGCACAGCCACGCGCACCTCGCTGTTTAGGAGCCTGGTCGTGTTCTCGACAACGTTCATCACATACGGCGCACAGCACTTCCCTCGGTGATTTATCATGGAGGGTCAGAGGCGAAAGCGACCGGGAGGCAAACACACGCTGCGCGGCGTGGAGTAGGGAATGCATTCATCCGATCCATCCGTCACGCGCGGGAGTGGGGAACCCCGCGATGCCTCCGCAATTCTACCTGTGATTAGCGGCGGTAGGTCTGAGAACACAGTAGCAACGCAATGCGCGAGAGAGGGTGTACTGCGGGGCCGCATTAGCAGCATTCGGCTGGGGAACATTGAGGAGATGTTGCGCTACCGAGTGGGGTACGATAGAATTGAAGGGGCGGGTGAGGCGTTGAGAGACGCGGCTCAGCGGCGAGACGCGTGTAGGATGCGTGGTATTATGCGCTTTTCAACGGGCCGCCTGCGTCGGAGGTGCTGTCGAAGAGTATAAACGAGGGCGACAGGAAGGACGCGGAGGCGGCCAAGAGCCATGGAGGCTGGAAAGGGGAATTGAGTAAGGCGCCAGCGTGGGCGTGCTCTGCTGTGCGGTCAGGGTGTAGGACTTCCAGATGTATGCGGGTGGGTAGGGCGCGGTCTGCGGTGACGCACTTCGGCGCCTCCGTGGACGTGGAGGTTGCAGCGCTGCCCGGGCTTCGGCTTCGGCTTCTTGAGCTTCAGCTTGAGCAGGTGAATTGTGAATCGTGATTGCTGTGCATATTCCATGATGCAGGAGAGACACGGGTAGGATTTTAGGAGGTGCGTCTGCATATAGCGCACAGCGCGTCGCAGATGTTATTTCGTCGTCGACAAGGGCCTTCGTAGTATGGTTCGCCTTCAATCTTGATATCAAAAAACGTCTGCTTCATCGCGTTCACGCCGCTGAGGTGGAGAGCGTAAACCACTGGAACGCAGTCAATTTAAGCCGCGGGACGCAAAAGAAAAGGAAGTTAAATACCTCAGAAACATCGTGAGCCGCGAGTGTAGCCAGCGTGCCCCCCGCCCTCTCTCCACACTCGCACCTGCACGTTCCAGCCCAGTACGTGACGCGCGCATGAGCCCATCCATCGAGTCCGCAGTAAGAAAGTATACATTTGCCCTTCATGCAGTCCCCACTCGCGGGAGAGCAGATTGCACAGACACGTCCGTGATTGCCCACAGCCTCGTTCTTATTGGATATGTGACGTGGGCGAACAATATGTAGGGCGGGGACAGCGAAGAGCCAGGGCTGAGCCGATGATGCTGTTCCTGAGCGGTTTCTCATACTATCCACGCCCAGTACGCGTGAGTAAATGCAGAATGTGCATATATGAAGCAAACTCACCGAAAAAAGCCAACTCTACTTATATGCATCAGTAGCTAGGCGACGGAAGCGGCAGTGGGACATCGCTTGAGCCGCGTAGAGGACGAGGCTAACGCATCAGATCTTCAGATTCCATTCCAACCACCGGAGGAAGTGAGGTGCAGGTCGCCAACCGGGAGCCTAGAGATGGGCGTGGACGCGGATGGTGCGTGTCTGGGCGGGGCGAGCGGTTTCAGTTCAGGGAGTGAGCATGTGGGCGAATTTGATGAAAAGTAAGGATGTCTGCTCAGGCAAGGATCAGCGTAGGGTACTGGAATATAAGAGTGAACGGACGTACACTGTACAGCGAGAAGACGACGACTTGCGACTCCGGCTTCTGTTGGGAGATGCTCTGGAGCGGCATCCGGCGATGGAGGTGCGCTGCGCCACTGCGCCGCTGCGCTACAGTCGTCGGGCATTCGTGTAGAATACCGGCCTTATTGTATTCACGAATGAGGAGGATCATCGGTTAAACCACCAAGGAGCAGCTGATCCTTATGCACTGTCGAGAGGCGCTGGCGGTGAGACTCAGAGGTGAGCGCGCCCAGGATTCATTTCGGCGGTCAGCGGGGGTGAGAACGACGGAGTGATGGGGACGATTGGGACGACGGGTATGGCCTCAGCTAGAATTCCTGGCTGCGATGTGTTGTCAATGGTAGCAGTGTTCTTGAGCAGAGGACACCCATCATCGTCATCTTTGTTGATGTACAAGACGTCGTGAGAACATTTCCGTCGGCGCGGCCCGCCATCAAAACCTTTTGCGGCGTTAGCGCACAACTTGAAGGAAGCGCCCATGAGATTTTGAGGGTTCGTCACGCACAGCGCGTCGAGGGTCTATGAGAAGTACCTCGGCGATTCAAATGAAAATTTATTTGGGCGATAGTATATGAATGAGCTGTGCCGATTGAGCCGAGTCCTTTCTTCTCTGAAGTTGATACATTCATTATACTCTGTTGAATCTAGCTTTATGCTCCGAGTCTGCGCATCGGTAACTCCAATTTTGCGATAATTGTATCTGTACGAGATGCTTAATCTCTCGACCTGGTACGGGTAATCTACAACATTGTCCCTGTTATATGTAGCTGGGAAAAATGGCCGCCGTATGAGTGTCATAACACCTTGGAGATTTCTTCCCCACGAGCTTGAACGCGGTGTCCAGGAGCAGCGACTGGGAATATTTGATTGTACCTTGGATATTCCTCTTATTTTATGCGCGAGTATAATAAACACTGTCACAATAAATAAATAAGCACTAAAACTGTAAAACATTGCCCAATGAGGATCACTAAGCACCAATTTTAGGCGTATCAGCATCCCACTTAAAATTTTAAACATCGCCGAAGGATATCCTCTCCACCGCTTAACGCATCCACGTAATTTTAATCAAAAAAATAAATTTGATTCAAAATAGTGACCTAAATGCGCCCCATATTCCCGCGACATATCTTCGACAACAATCATAGCAGCTCAGACAACTATCCTTCACCAGCATCCATCCGGCAGACGATGCGGGTGCGGCACAAAGCAAAGCTGCATTTATTGACTGGTACTGCTGCTGGCGATGGAAGTGCAGCCGACGGCAAGGACGCCGTCTAATAAAGAGAGTCTGCAAGTGACCCAAATAATCGGAAGAGATAAAACTTACCTGAGACACTTCTCTCGCAGCACAGAGCAAATATCTTAGTGTAGTCACTATGTTTGTGATAGAACAGAAACCGTCAGAAAAATACCACACAGAAGCAGACCGGGGAAACATACCATCCAGGGGTGGTGAAAGGACTGCAGCTTAACCCAACTTCCCCGCTGAGCTCTGCGGGGTTTATGCCGGCGGTTTTCAGGGCATCAATAGCGGCACTGGGGATGTCGCTGATATCCACGGCAGTTTGGCAGCACAGTTGCCTTCCGGTGCACTGGTCGGAAGAAATAGTTCCAGAAGGGATGGCCACGGAAAAGGTGGCGAGAGAAAGATGAATGAGACTAGAGAGAGCGATGAACTGCGTGTTGTGAGTAAAGAAAATCTGGGTTGGTTGATACGCAGAATGCTTTCAGAGTTCTCGATGAGGTTATTCGAGTGAAGCCTCTCCGTAGGCTTGCTGGGCTTTTATACACTGGTAGCGTATTTGTGTGTTGCAACCCACGGCACCTGGATTCAGAATAGGACGAGTTTAAAAAACGAGCAGATGAAGCACCATTCGCTTGACCTCAGAGAAAGTAACGGCGGAGGCTGCTTCTGAATTATGGATGTCACTTAGATGTCAAGCCAGTATTGATGATCGAAATAATTAGTTTTCATTTTAATCAGAATTTGGAGAATCGGAACTATCAACTTCGGCTTTGCACTCAAGTCCACTTTCCCCTACAGTTCCGATTGTGAAAATGCGAAGTTACTGGTCATCGAATTTATGTTATAATTCCATGATACTTTCTGTGGGGTTCTTATATCTGAGTGTCCAGAGCGAGGCCGCAATTAAACCACTCCGCCGTCGTATGCAGGCACTCATCGATCCCGAGCGCATGTCCTTACATGCACTGATAATGAGTTACACCGGTACCGCACGATGTGTCATCCGAGTCTATGGGACACAGTGAGCTGCATATTGAGCGGCGGCGGCGGTGGCGAATGGAACTCGCCCAAACGTGCACCTTAGCCACCAACCCTCACGAGGAGGGACGGTTGTGACTTTCCACGAATCGGAACTATCAGTATAAGTATTCAGCAAAAATCGGAACAGTGATACGTCAATTTGTACCAATAATTTTCAGCCAGACACATCCGCGCCTTTTTGGGAGGCCCGATATAACGCTGCTCCACAGTCCTCTGTCAAAATATATTCTATTCCTGGCCCACCGCCTGAAAATGGCTGGACAAACTCGCGCTACTTGCGCCGTGCTCTCCCATCCCCTCTCCAAAACCTCACCCATAGCCGCTGCAACGTCCCCCCTTGCTCAACCTCAGATATGCGGATACACCGACTGTGACATGCTGCGCGTGTGTCGCTTATCGAATTGTTATAGACGTCCCATCCAGGCGCACGAGGCGCAGACAGCGCCGTGGTACGACTCTCCGCGCAAAAGGAAAGTACTCATTCTCCCAAAATGTAATGCCGGACCGCAGCCGCGCGCATGCTGGGAACTTGTGTCCTCAACGCGCACTCTGTTAAGAGTTGCAGGCGCGTGCTCTTCCTAACCCCTTTCGCCTCGGATGCACGGTCTGCCTCGCACGGAAACGTGTGCATACTCTCGTACACATCTACTCAATGCCTGTATCTACCATCTATTATCACCCACATGCGCGCATCCGTTTTCTGCGCCCCTATTCCGCGACGACGCGCGTCATGTAAAAATTGAGTACTGAATACTCATCTAACATTATTACCGTATATTATTCGTGTACCCCTTCCTGTACCGAACATGATGATGGCGATGTCGCCTGCGTGTTACGCGTGCTGAATCCGCTATGTCTGAGAACGGCTGAACGGGAAAGTGTTTGAGATTTGGCATGCAGCGGAATGCATCAGCGCAATAAACAATTAGTCTGGAGCCGTCTTCAATGCAAAATAGCTGCGCTCGCAATACTTCCACCCTGAAACAGATGCACACTTCAAATCCCATACGGTATTACATTCTTACGGGCTTTCTCATGCCGAGAATAGTGTGATCGCGGGTTGAGGGGAGTGGGATTGTCAAAGCGGGTTATCGATGCATTTTTTATTAATAAACAGTTTAATGACACCGCGCTCCATCTGCTATTTCTCTCTATGCTTTCCACGAAGAAGCAGGCTGATCGAGCCAAATTTCCCAAAACCGCTGTTGGAAAACGGAAGGACGGGCCGGCTCAGGCGCGCTTTGTTTTTGAATTGCAGCTCGCCCGCAGGCGAAACAGTATCGACAGCACTTTAGTAGTTTGAATCAGAGCAAGTCTATGCTTCCTCACTTAAGCCCTCGTATCTTGCACCAAATACTACGGGTATTTAAAGCGTCCGATAGGCGCTCAAAATAGTTCGTTCATCTAAAAATAAACTTTCCCGTAGATGCGGCCGGATGACCTCACAGGCGGACCGCGGGATCAGCACACGTCTCCGAAAACGAAAAAGATACTCGGAAATCAGTCAGTGGTTACCGAATATGTAGCGGAAAGCGCAAAAATAAATACAGGCCGCTGTCTCCTCCGGTGAGACGGGAGCAGAAAACAGACCGTCCCAGGTGCAGAACTGGCACGGCTGATCTCTTGTGATTCTCATCCATAGCGATGGCGTTCCCTCTACTTACTGGGCTTCCGGAAGTTTCCACGGTCTTCGTTCATGTCTACGAGAATCAATTGCGCTCTCAATCTGAGGATCTACACATGTAACACTTAATGTTCAATGTGCGAGTCGTGGGCCCGTGAACAGAGGTTTCTGTACGTCATTGAAGCGGTGTGTCCTTAGAGGTTGAGCGCTATCTCTTTCACTGAATATTCAGCGACAGACCTGTGTATTTTAACAGGCTCTCTGTATGACAAGCCGGACAGTTCGGCAGATTGAAGTCTTTGCGAGCTTGGACAACGCCTCCGCGCCGCGAGATTATTTGCAGCTGCGTGTCATCGGCGTGTATGCTGTAAGGCGTAGACAGGACTCGAGTTTGAGGTTGAAGTGCGGCGATATTGACAAATTGCTGCCGCGATAAGCATGTCAGTTTTGCGAGCCAGCGGTTATGATCGAACTTGTAATCAAAACTGTACACGGAAATACCGCTTTATATTCGAAGAAAAGCTGTAGATACAATCCAGTATATAAATTCGAGTTAAATATTGCCATCTGTATGGTAGAATTTCCTTTCCACTTGGTTTCCACAAATAAAAACTTGCTTGCAAATTATAGCGCGAAAATCGAAGGCGGTAGGCAAAACGTTATCATCGAGTCATCGATGCTTCATCTATTTATATATTTGAGAGCAGCGGCCTTTCCTTGATATCTCGTGCTTTATATTTGTTCCATTTTCTTGGAAGCATTATATAAAAGGTGTGCGAGCATGGACGAAATTCCCAAATCGGTCGCGGGGAAGGCGGACCGGATCACGTGCGTGACATTTACATCCAGTTCGACGCGCCTCGTTGCTTTTGTGGGCCGCCATACGGTGGCATCGACGGCAACGTTTTAGCAGCGTTGCAGCTGTCCATCGCTATTTCAATCGGCTACTATCCGCTTCTACACGATGCTATCCGCACTCCAGAACTCCCTCGCCTCCGCATTTCGCAAAGCTCTTCGCATCCTCGGTATGGCAAACGATTCTCCCAAGGAGCCTCCCTTCGAGACGCCGAACCCGTGCGGGACCGACATCGAACGATATATCGTCAACCTGAAGAATGGATACAACGATTCTGGGTCCGCTCGCATGAACGAATGCACGGTCGCAGAGTTGTACCACTGTAAAGAGGAGACGCAAATCGGGCACGAATATGTCGCCGCCCAAGTTGCCGCCCCCTTCGGCACATTTTACCTTTCTTTCGAACGTTTTCGCAGTCAGAGCGACAAAGAGGAATTCACCACGTTTACTGAGCGGGAGCTTGAGGCTGCTGCTCAGACTGAAGGACGACCGCCAGCCCGCAGGAGGATCCTGCAAACCGGCAGTGATAGTGTCCGTGCCAGCAGTGACGCCTCTACTAGGTCCCTCCAAGGCTCGTCCGATTCACTCACTAAAACCGGAAAAGCCGAAGACTGGGTTTCCATGTCCACGTCTCCGACGAAGCGGCACACCAAGGCACACGTATCGCGCAACATCAATCTCCCATGTCCGATTCAACTCTACCAGGTTGCGGTACTTGCTGCGACTGTCCACCAATACGCACTCAAGTACCAAGTTGATGATACTAACTGCTACTTCTATGCGGAGGCGATCACGAAAGTCTTGCAACAATGCCATGGCGCACAGATCACGAAGATCCCGGAAACGCTGGAGACAGGGAAAGTGCCCATGGTGCGAGGCACGCCGCTATCGAATATATGCAGCAACCTGCCGAACAAAACGCAAATATCTGAAATCATCAACGATTACGAGTCAGCGCTGGAACGCTTCGAGCGTTTAGTACGTTCTATCGTTTTTCTTGTTTTGGGAATCCATTTTAACTTTTGAAAATTGACGTGTTCAGGCTCGGGCCAAGGAGACGGAAGTACGTGATATTCCTTCTTCAGAAAAATAATTTTCTCATGGATATTGTCCACAAATCAGCTTGCAACCGCGAACGCTCGTGCTGATCATGAAACCGCTCGTGCTGAGCAGGAGGCTAAGAAGGCCAGAGAACTGGAAGCCAAGAACGTCCGTTTGCTCCAGACGATAGCTGCTATGAAGGCAGAAAAGCATAGTGCCGCATCCCAGATATAATCCGAATTCCTAGTTTTCCCGCCTAGCCTCTCTGCGTCACATTCTCACTGCTTTCGTCGCTCTCGTTGATAGTGCTTTCTATATGTACCGTATCTGTATACACGTCAGATTTATGATATCAATTGTTCTGGTTGCACTATAACTGCCATTTGTTTTCCTACGTCGCTCTCAGCTCTGTGAACTGTCCATGTTCCGCGATCACTTTTCCTCTCATGTTGAATGAATGTCTTATACCGTGACCACCCGGCCGACTAATAGAAACATGCCGCATGATGTCCGTACTATTGCTCATACACCATGAGCGCCCCGTGTAGAGCATAAATAGACAATTATTCACGTCATGAAGCATGTAGTCCAGTGCGCAGGCGAGCGGCGGCGAAGTCTAGCTCGCAGAGAGGGCTCATAGGACGTCCTAGGGCACAGGACCAGGCACATCGGAGGTGTTCCCGGAGAATATAGAGCGTATATAACAAATAAATCTTGTGAGAGGACCACAAGACGCACAGAAGAGCGGCGTCGAGTCTACGAAGAGGATCACGAGTAGCCTCAGACAGAAGCAGTTAAACTAACGCAGGACAAAATTCAAGATGGGCGGTCTCTGATACGAGACGGGGTCGACCGGACTGGAATCGACGAGACAAGCCGAAATGTCAAGTGAAAGGCAGATAGGCGTTACTGGCGTCGTTCACGGACTTCTCGGACTACATATATCCACGCGTCAGCAAGTGCGCGACATGTATGTATATATAAAGCGGACTAGCTGAATAGCAGATCCACTCATACGAAGATGAATGCAGCTGGTAGTCGCCCTCGCGCAGTGGCAGCGGCAATGGGATAGCGGGTCGTCTGCGCAGAGTACAAGTCTACCACGCGGAGAGTACAAGTACCTCGTAAGCAGAGATCATCGCGACCGGCGGCGGGAAGGCGTTAACGTGACTCATCGACGCGGAGAATACTTGTGAAGGATGAAAGTGGAAGGTGTGAGCGTGTGTGGTGGGGCGAGTACGAGAGGATCAGTCAGGAGAACGAAGGGAAAAATCAGTGCGGGCAGAGACATAGAGGGGTAACGGACGTGGATAGACGTAGGGAGGTGTCAGCCCGCACGATCTGGGTCGTTTCAGTCTTGTGGTGTATAACACATCCAACGACAGAAGCGTGCAGAGCGCACGGGGGAATAGAGCACCGATAATACCCGAACTCGGCGCTCTCGTTCGCGAACTTCTGTATACCAGAGGCGGCGAGGAGCTTCAGAGCGAACAGCGCGTTTTTTACGGGAGGTGTGGCGATTGTCGTAGCATCGGATTATTCCATTCATCGTGAGGCAGCGGGAGAGGGAGGCGCAGAAAATATGTAAGCGTTCGAGCGACCGCACGATACGCCGCAGGCCATGTCGTTTCCAACGTGAGCGTAATCAAGGCGGACGGTGACGTGTATGCAGGGGGCAGCGAAGGACTGGGTAAGATGACAGCGATCCAACGTAGCACAGTGACGAAAGATGCAGTAGCGAGCGATTCAGCCAAGTGACCGAGTCCTATTCCTGAGATTGCGCGTGGAGGATATTAGGAAGGAAGTTCTTCTGCGAAAAGCGTGAGTAGCGGTAGGGAGTTGGGGAGGACGATTTGCGTACAGTAGTGATCTCCTTCAAGCGGTATTCATCCAGCATTGAACAGAGGCAAAATAACAGAGAAAGAGAGCTAGACCAAGTCGGGAGACACCTTTATGGGCCTTAGATTGACAGGATATTGGTATGTATGCACTGACAGCCAAACGCACGAGCTCCCGTCCGCCAGCGTCATCGATATCCAGGATCCGTATTGTACATACCCCGAGGCCAAAGTCTTCAAGATCAGAAGTGTATTCAAGCACGAGCCAGACGGTAGGACGACGCAGTAGTTTTGAGTCTCAGTTTTCTTGTGTAGGCGGCAGAGTTAGCGAGGATTCAATATTCAATATTCAGTACTCAGTGGTGGGTTGGTGGTGCGATGGGCACGAAAGGCTCGGAGGTTTGGGCGGCGTGTTACGCCAGCACGACTGGGCGGCGAGTGTCTAGCTTGAGCGCTTGAGCGCTTGAACGTTTGAACGTTTGGACATTGTATGCGGAGCCGCGTTCGTACGATGGCATGTATCGCCCGCAACAGCGTTCGTTGGCGTCGTCGTCATCGTCGTCATGCTGCAAGAGGGAGGTCGTGCGAATATCCAGTGCTTTGCGGCCCGGGCCGCTTTGGGCCCGCTGTACAAGTCCTTCTCGATTTTTCCACTCTACGCGTTGCTAGTCGCGAGCAGGTTTATTCTAATGATTCATAACTGAGAAGCCGTCTCAGAGAATTGTATCGAACGACGGTACACAAGAAATTATTTAAGCGTACTACAAAATACGGAAAAAGTACAACAAGACGTAAGTACAAGAAAAACAAAAATCACTCCAGTGGCCGCACGGTAAGCAGACGTAAACGCTAGAACAAATCAAGGCGAATAGGGTGTCAAGGAGTGTGATGCTTACGCAACATCGCCGTGTCCGCGAGGCACGTTGTTTTGAGGACGATAAATTGGCGGCCCACTTTGTGGTAGATAGCGATCATAGTGGTTGGGGAAGGAGGGACCGTGTTGCCAGTAGCCGGGATGTAGGCGGTACTCAGGATGTGGCCAGTATCCAGGCTGAATCTCGGGCGCCCCCATTGGTGCACCTGGTGCGGAATAATGCGCACTGGGACCCGGCGGGTACCAACCCGTCCCTGGACCTACGTTCCAGCCGCAGGGACAGTGAGCGGAAGGTCCGTAATACCCACCATGCGGCTCGTAAAACGGGGTGGTATCGTGCGGGGCGTAGTAGTATACTTCCTGTCGCGGTGCCTGTGTATAAAAAATATATTGCTGGGCGTCGAGTTGCCGAGGAGGATGAACGATAGCAGTGGTGGCCGGTGGAGTTTTGTTTCGCTCCCGGGAATACAACGTTAGCTCGCGCGAAAGAAGGGGTTCTGCAGAATGCGGGTTCTGATTCGTCATCGATTGTTGATTGGCGCCAAAAGGCGGCTGTGCACCCAATTGGCCAGTCAAGTCGCGCTTTCCAGTGTTGGCCTCCTTCGTCGTTGCTGCGATACTCGTGGAATAGTTGCGCGTAGGCGTAGCAGGCTCAGGTGCAGTAGGCTCCAGCTTCTGGTTCGTCGTCGAATGTTGATTGGCACCAGCCGATTTGTCAATAGAGCTGTGCTCTCCATTGTTCGTCTCCTTCCTCGTCGTGGCTGTGATACTCGTGGAAGCACTGAGCGTAGGCAAAGCGGGATCAACAACAGAAAAAGTGGAATTGGTGGTAGGAGTGTGGGCAACGGGAGGGGGACTAGCTGCAGGAGAAACGGCTGGAGCGACGCGGCGCTTCTTATTCGCAGTCGTTACATCAGCCTCGATGTCTGTGGTTAATAATGAAATAAGTGAGTACGCTAATTCCTATGAGATTCAACCGACTTTCGCACCTTTAGATTTCCCACCCACCTTGCGAAGCTCGTATAACTTTTTCTGTAAACTGTGTCTCCTTTCTTCTTCGTCAAAGAATCTTTTCGCGGCGACAAGCATCCTCTTTGAGGCACGCTTCCGAGGTGGGCTCACAATATGTTCTCCAAAGCCATGGGTGACGGCGGGTAGTCTGCCGCGGAATCTAGAAAGACCGGGGGAGCCCATACGCGTCGCGGTTGGAAGAAAGCTAGAGGTGCTGAGCGGTGTTGGGAATGAAATAAGGGATTCAGAGGACAAGCAACGTGCGTGGTTGCAATAGCAACCCGACGTCCATAGATCCTCCATTGTGGATACAGAATACGGAGGATGCCGTGTTCAAGCTCAAGAACCATCGCCAGGAAATGCAGCCGCCATGGTTGAGTTATGCAGAAGATCCAAAGAAGATCTACCTTTACATGGGACGGCTATCCCCGACGTCCCGCAAGTTTCCGGGTAACTGCAACGAAAATTAGCGCTCAGTGCACGTCCTCGCTTTCTCCCTCGACGAAATCCCTTAAATACACACGCAATCTACTCACTGAACTTAGCGTCCGACGGGCCCGACTCACCCGATTCCAGCGAGACACGCGCCGTACGACGCGCGCTGCAGGTGCGTGTCTGCATCCGGCGCGCGTTTGAACTTGGTGCGCTCTGAAATTACTACTGGTGCGCCGTCCCTTCTCCCTCGCCGCGTGGGCCCCGAGACGCAAAATAAGCGCCGCGCCGCGCCACGATGGTGCGGCGTGATTGAAGGTGTACACTACGCTGCGTATGGTGTCGTCCCGACTCAGATGCGGCACAACGCAGGCGGGGCGTGCCCGTACACACGCACTCACTCACGCGCGTTCACTCTGGACAGCTGGACCACTCAATCGCCGGCACCCGGTGCTTTGCAACACCGCCAGCGAGCCACTTCACTTTAACCTTCATCTACGTCCGAGTGGCTTCTCCTCTGGCTCACTAGCAGTCCGCCACTGCATCGCGTGCCCTCTACTGCAAAGCGCGGTCAGTATCCCGTCCCTGAAGGCGGAGCGCTGTCTCCCGCAATCGCCAGTCGCTATGCCAGCCGCCAGGCTTCGCTTTATGTTTGTTAGGCAGTCCTGAATGTGAGATGTAAAATAAAAGAATATAGTATACTTGTGGCGAAATCCCGTCTTCTATGACGTTCTCCCTCTTCAAAGATGTGACAAGAAAAATAAAATTCAAGTTGACGATTATACAAATGATCAACTCGCTAATCCTAGCATCGAGTCATTATACATTAATAAAATCCCCTTTTTTTCGCAACTACACTGACATTGACTCCTTCTTTGAGCTTCTGCGAAAACAAATCCGCCATCTGCTGTCGCACATCCGTGTCCGCTATTCCGCTCAGATCAATGGCCACGCCCTTCCACGGGCGAATACCGTTGGGCGTAGTAACTCCGCGTCGCTTGGCTTCCAGAAACTGGCGCAGTGTTTGGAGCGAGACATCGATCGATCCCACAAATTTGAAGTATTCGAGGCGGGGACAAGTAACAGTGTCGTCTTCTCGAACAAATGTTTTCAAGAACGTGTTGCCGTCAAGAGTGTTTCGCTGTTCAAGCCAATGCGGTTGGAGGGACAACTCGGTCATTGACGGGCAGTGATTCAGCAATTTTGTGATGTCTGTCAGTGGTTCTCTGTAGCAGAGCGAGAGTTCCCGAATATTTTGCGATCGCATGAAGAACGTCGATGCACTGGAAGCCGCGAATGGTTCTCCGTTTAGATGAAAAATTTGAAGGATTGGCGCATTAATTAAATCAAGAATGCCAGAAGATTTACAATCGGACTTGAATCCTTCGTCAATATATAAGACCTTCAGGAATGGGAGATTTATTTCGCCGGGATCTTTTGCGCCTGTGATGAGACCGTCACCAACAGATACATCGCAGAATGAAAGGCGTCTAGTTTTCTGGAGTATCTCCACAATTTGCGTAGCAGAAGGATTCCCGTAGATCTGGCGTCTGCAAGCACGGAGTGTCAGAGATGTTAGGAGTGCCCAATTAACGGCGAATTCATGAAAGGGGTTCCAAAGTATTTGCAAGGTTAGCTGTTCCAGTGTCGGAATTGTGAAGAATTTACTATAGCTCAGAACAGCCGTGTTAAATTCAAAGTGGAGGGAGACGGATCGAAGCTGGGGGGCATCAACAGCTGACAACGCAGCGATGCGCGTAATGAACGTGGGAACCAGAGAACAGGAGAAACGAATTGATTTCCAGCGGGGTGAAAAATTGAGAAGGAAGTCGAAGAGTATGTTTGCTGGATCAGTGCCAATTCCATCACCAATTTCTTCCGCTGAGTAACCGTTGTTGAGATTCTCAACGAATACGCTAAGAGCCAGGCACCCTGCTCGTTCAAACCACTTCTCCGTCTCGCAGACGAGAGCCGTGTACGTCCGCTTACTTGGCGCGAAATAGAGACTTTCAAGGATTTGGATGTGTATACAGGCCCAAATGGACGGCGTCGTCAGAACTATGCGTCGCATTCCGCTGGATATCTGCATAAGCTTGTAGGGCAACGGAAGCATGCGGGGAACCAGAATAGGGAAGTCGGCTCCTATGCATGCGATGCAGATCTCCCGCAGCACATCCTCTGGAATATTCTGAAATGAATTTGAAGAATCAACCCGACTGTGATCTGCAGCAGCCTCCAAGAGCGCGGCTTCCTTCTTGCGCAGCTGCAGCTCGGTTTCTGCCGGCTCAAGCTGCGATTCCGACACATGAACATGGGTTGTAGCTTTGGATACCTGAGCTTCTGGAGTGATCGACTGCGCATCGGTGGAAGCCATGGATTCCTGGATGGTCACTCTTTCAGTATCGGTAGGCGTCGCGAGATCAGAAGTGTCTGATACAGAACATCAATGAGTCTTATGAACTATAAACTATCGATAACCTGGTAACTTACTGGATAGTGTAGCCTGATCCATTTATTGATTGCTTTCAGATGTTTCTGTGGAGGAGAAATTGAATGAGAGTCTCGATCGATGTGTAGATACCGCTGTTATTTTGGTCCTGCTACATTCACACGCGATTGATGTAAATTATATAAGTACGGCGTGTGCAATAAATAAGTACACGACGCGCCGCACGCGCCGCTCCAGCGAACGAGCAGCATGCACAGGAAGCACCCCGCGCGCATCGCGCCCGCTACGTCCCCTTCACGGACGCCCACCTCACTGTTTACGGTCCCAATTGCGTCCTCGAGAACGTTCGCCACATACGCTACGCGGCGCCTCACTCGCGGCGCCTCCTTCGACGATCGCCCATGAAGCTTGAAGTACCATATGCGGATGCGATCGTGCGGAAAGCACGCGCACACGCCGCGGCGAAAGCGTCCACCGAACCAGAGCACGCGCTTTAGGCTCGGAAGTCGCCGTCCCAGTTCTCGGTTTCGATTTCGGGTTGCAGGTGGAGGTGGTGGAGGCAATTGGCCTGAACATGCATTTTTTGGCGTCAGTGGCGGAGGAGGGGAGAGCGAAGATGAAGTACATACGCGCATCGCACAGCGTCGCCGGCGATGTGGTCCGACGGCCCGTGCTCGCGCGATGCTCTTTCCCATGTTCTTCCGCACCTTCATCAGCGTCAGCGCCATCGTGGTAGAGGTCGCCTGCATCGTCACCGCGGGAATCGCCCAGATCACACCGCCCCGCACCAGCGATGCACAGCCCATCAACAGAAACAGAAGTTGACGCTGACGCAGAATGAGATGTACCGGCGCTCCAGTCTACCATCTCCGTGCGACTCGAGACCGAGCGCTGCGCCTGTGCTCGGGCGCTCGCGGAACCCGAATTCGTCGTCCAAGCTCTCCTGTGGCTTGGGGACTGTGGGTAGGCGTCAGCATGTTTGATCAGGGTGTAAACGTTAGCGTAGAGGTAGGGATAAAACGGGTTAGGGTGGATAGGAGAATGCAGGGATGGAGGGGAGGATGGGCGGAGGGAGCAGAGGGAAGGGGAGAGGAAAGGGACGTGCCGTTTTCCGCAGCCGAGCGGACTGTGTCTACCTCGTGTGTCCGTACTGTGCGCTTCAGCAGCAGCGCCGGCGGCAGGAGCTTAGAACGTGTGCTAGACGTGAACGTGCACTTGTATGTGAAGCTGGACGCGAGTGCGAAGGCAGGGGCGCGTTGCATAGAAATGCCGCCCCTTCGCGTACGGCGGGGCGTGGTTTCGTGTGTGTGCTGAGGTGCTGTGTGCAGAGCTAGAGGAGCGCGAGCTCAGATCAACCCAGCAAGGACACGAGGGCACGTACCAGTGTGCTTAGCAGGACGCTGTGCTCTTCTCTCCTCTCTGCGTAGTGTGCCCGTTCAGCGTGCGTTCGTTTTATATTTGCGTGTGTTCGTATGTACGTGCGCGGCATGTGTAGTCGCTCGCCCGCGTCGGGCTCTCGCAGAGGGGCAGACGCGCGTTGTCGTGGTGCCTTGAAGTCGAGCTTCGCCATGCTAGTGGATCCAAGTAACGGGCGCGCCTCTTCTGTGTAAGCCTTCCGTGAGGCACCGGTTTGGCGCGAAGCATAGATAGTATGTGGTACGGCGGCGAGCGCAGAGGTGTTATAGTTAGACGACCCGCACTGCGAGCCTCGAGGCGCCACGCGACGGCAAGTGCCTGATCACATGTTCAACTTATGTAAGTAACGCGTCACGGCAAAACGCGTCCGAGTCTGGACTGCGCGCCGTTGGTCCGAGTGCAATCCAAGTGTCAAGTATAAACGTACTGTCACTCGCCCCACGGTTCTCCGATAGGATGAAGACGCAGCCGCTGCTCGTGAAGTAAACAAAGGATAAGTATACCGAACGCGCCGAGCGCGTTGGGCATTGTTGAAGATGAAGATACGCTCATCTCGATTCTCGATCAAAACCCGATACATGCGAAAGACAGACTCAAGACCCGTAGGATATACAGGACTCGACGGAAGTGCCGAACATAACGGACACAGGACACGTACTACGTACGCCCCTCAAACGATCTCGCATGCGCACGATCTGTTTGATCAAAAAGCCGAAGGAGATGGAGAGCGCAGCGCACCTGACGATTTCAGGCGCGATTTTCATGCGCGCTGTCCCCTCCCTCGCTGACTCCGCCGCCGCTTTTGCAGGTGCAAATTCACGGCCACAGCTCCTATGTGGGGAAATCGACGAAATTGAAGATGAGGGCCAAGGAATTCGCCGAGAAGGATACCCGCTTTCGCGCTCAGCGTATATGAGCCTTAAATTTGCCCTACTCGAGTTTCGCGCCGCGCTGTACCTCAGACTCGCTCCCTTCCACGCTACGTTTTGCCGCCAAGCCGCTCTGTACTTGCTCTGTACCGGGTCCGTGCCGAAATGCGCATTATCACCCGACCGTTCCCGGCGTACACCTCTCGCTCATCTGACATGTCTCCACTATCGACCATCAACGCACACCTTCCGATTAATATTCGCCGCAGGCCACTCACCATTCTGTAGACCGTCTCACAGGCGTAGGCGCCGCTCGGCGTGTTCTCCAACCTCTTTGCGGGCGGTTGCGTATTGCCTTGAGAAAAGAAGCTTGACTGCCCTGCACCGCATCTAACTAAACTAACACTCACCCGCGTGACGCTTCTGTCCCGAAGTGGATTTCTTACCGATTTGGGCTCACAATCGTTACACTGCCCCGCCACGGAGATTCCATGAAACGAATGTACGCACATACAGCCTAAGCCCAAAGCT
>JAEKIV010000468.1:0-26688 GCA_016801325.1 Hypholoma fasciculare
ACTCACCTTGATGGGGAGTGGGCTACCACCTAGGCGGCCTTTGGCCGTCATTGCCGCCGTTCGACGTTGGCCAGGTCGCTGTTAGTGTTGTTGCCGTCATCGTCGCCTGGCTGACTTTCGCTTCGCCACGGAGTCTCGACACGGTAGCGCTCATCGCATGCGGTGCTGTGGGGGGGGGTGGGTTGTCGCAGGTGAGTGTTCGGGTAATAGTTGGGAAAATTACCTATTCGGAAGTTCAACCATCTTTAGGGCAGGTTAAAAGGACTTGTGGTGCTTGTCATTGCCGTGGTCTCCGGCCCGGCCTGGGCGGTGAATCACACAAGCATGCAGCGCTGGCGTAGTCTTGGCGTAGTCAGTCGCATTTTATTAAATTTATTACCGATTACCCTCTACACTGGGCTCGAGCGCCGGCACTGGTGCGCTGCGCTTGGTGTCCAGTTTTTTGCAGGCCCACCGCCCAGATATGTAGGCTGCTTCCGGTGACGGCGGCGGTGGGCAACGTGGGCCGTGGCCGGTGGCCGATGGTATCGGCGACGGCCGCGAGCTCGGACAAACTGTACATATCAACTTGACGAATAGCAGCGCGAATTTACAATTTTTGTCTGAATTTGTACTTAGTATCTTATTCCTGGAGCTGCTAAGAATTAAGAACGTTTAAGAGAAATAAGACATAAATAAAGATGCTAAGACATAAATAAAGATGCTAAGATGTCGATAAGACGCTAAGTGAATTTGCCCTTTTGCTGATGCAGGTCGTGGAGCCACGAGCGGTCCGGGAACGGGTAGAGGGTCGGCGGCAACCTTGGCAATTTCATCCACTGGAGTGTCATTTACTGTCGCGTCAGGGGTGCTCTCCCCTGGACTGACGTCTTGTAGAGTACTAGGCAGACCATCATCTCTCGGAGCTGGGATCTCGGGCACGGAAGGCAATTCGCTCGCGAAAGGATCAGCCGGCTGAAATACCTCTTCCGCGATTTTATCCTGATTATCCTGATCGTGCGTCGCTATCTGATTTTGAAGCTCGGTAGGACCATTCATAACTCCCTCAGGCTTCGTGGCGCTTTGTGGATCTAAACATACTCACGTTCATCAGGTGATACTATTACATTGCGAATCCTGCGCGTGGACCTACAGATTTGTGGGATGACTTGCTGGCGGTCGTAATGGAGGTTGCAAAGGCGAGAGAGATGTGCTATGTTTACGTCGTCGTCGAGTGCGTTTCATGACTTGTAGTTATCGATGAAGCCGCGAGGCAGCCTCGTGGCGGGCATGTGTAAGCGGCACACTGAATTGGGAAAGTATGCAGGCTGCATGGCTGGTGCGTGTTAATACAAACTCAGGGGAGATGAGTTGTGAGGTTACATGGTATGCATAGCAGTGGGGAGGATACGATATCCCTTGAATTATTAGTTTAGAAAGGATTTTGCGCTGACTTCGGAAAAAATAGTGATACGCTGTGTTCTGACAGTACGAGCGAAGAGCTAGAACTTGGTTAGAACACAATAAATTCGAGTATTCGAGAAGTTCGACAAATATGTGCTGGGTTCGAGTATTTTCTTAAAGAGCCCTAAACTAGCCGCCGAGAACCAAAATAGATCAAGTCAAGAGAGAGTGTAGGCTTTTACGCTGGCTTCAAACTAATACTGGGAAATACCGCAACACCAAACGCCATAAAGGAGGAAAAGTAAGAGAGCAAAATATAAACGAATTATAATATTGGTTCTAATTTATGTGAAACCCGCGCGATGCCGAACCTAGGCGCTCAAATGTACTTGAAGGACGACGCCGTCAGGTCTGGCAAGTTGATAAGCGCGTGATGTTTACATACACCCCGCACACGCGACTCATCAATAAGAACGGGACAATATGACCCTCCCCATTACAAGATCAATAAATAACCATTATTGTTTTAAAAAACTTTGCAGTCGTGCCGTATAGCCCAAAAAAGCAGTTGTCAGTCGATTTCCGTCCCTTTACTTTGTCGGGGAAAATAACGATGAGCCTGTTGTACAATCACCGTCTATGTGGAAGAGAAAACTACTTACATACTGTAAATATAAGGAACTACTAAATAGGGGAACGAAGTGAACAAACGTAGCATCGAATCGCAGAAAGACAAGCAAGAGGCGGACAGTCAGAGTACGGCAGCCAACTCGACTCAAATTCGGTAGAAATTCAAGCACAGATAAAATCAAAGTGTTATACTGTTGGAATTTTCGAGAAACTGGGTATCAAAACAGGGTGATACCATCGTGTGCACTGTGCAGCGATGAAATAGTCTCGAGCGCTAACAGAGTGTTGAGCAGTGACGTCATAATGTATATTTGTGATCGTGTGAAGAGCGAGCGAGTTCTAGGCGCCTACCACCGCGCATGAGACTTATCTCATCGGCCATCGCCGAATTCTGGTTGCTCCAAATATGTAATGTTCTAAGATTAGCCATCGATATCGGAGCTATTAATATTACTTGCCGACTAGCCGTCCGGCAGCCTCCGGCTTTTTGCTGAACTTGCTTTTCCCCGTATGTTCACTGGAAGAACTCTGACTGGCGTTGGACGTTCTTTCTTATCTACCATCGTCTTCAAAGCTGACTGTTGACTATCCATGGCTTGCTTTCCTTCGATGCGCGCTTCACTTGGACCATATCACATCTGCCAGCATTTTGAATTCGTTTGCTTGCAGGATATCCCAGACGGCTGGGGATAGGGATGATGTTGGAAGGCTCGTTGAGACTGTTGGGGCGGCGCGATCGAGCTTTCCAGCACGCTGATCAACGCGATCGGGGTATCACTTCGCGGTGGAAGGCTCAAATTCGTGGTTCAGCGCGCTGATCTATCATCGTGATAATGCTGCATAGTGGAGGAGAGTCCGCGTTGATGTTACTTGATAAGCAGAGTTCAGTGCCCCCTTTCTCCCTCTCCGGTCATACGATATTATTGACCTTTTTTCTGCCCCGAGTCCATCGTTGTATAGCCCATGTTCGAGTCGTACAAAATACGAAATGTGGGCTGAGCCGCGTGCCAGCTCTTTTAATTTGCCCTTGATTTTCCCATGTCGTACAACAAGTGCGAGGGTCGATGACAGTCGGATTTCTTGGCAAGTATTTTGCGCGGTCGCGCTTCTGGCGCGCATTTTCTGCTCCATGTTTTTGTTTTCACAGATATTGTTTACGGCTTGTTACTATTCCACTGCAGTGCAGTGGGACATCGCTGTGTAGCTCAAATGCTAAGCAAATTGAAGACTCGAATATCAAGATCTTAATGCCGTAGCCTTCCCTATTTTTGGTTACACCGTGACAAGGCATCCTTCCCTCCCGTCCACAGAACTTCCAAATCACCACAGCCAAGCCGCGGACCGCAACACATCTTGCCTTCCGTAAACACCCGAACCCGGATCTAAGGTATGTTTTGTCCTATTTCGAGTTAAGATTCGACTAACGGATGTTGAAAGGTTGGGGAAAACCTTGGGAAAACCCTATCAATTTACGTCTTTACACGAGCAGTACGATGGCATACTTTTACCGTCTGTGAACCACGATATTCACAGGACTGTGGTAGCAACTGCACAGCGTCGATATGACGGCTAAGATGACTCAGAGTGGGGTTTCGAGTCGGGGCTGCTGGCCAGACACATCTCGAAGGTCTTCGGTCCGGAACCAGCAAATGGACTAAGGACGAACCGGGCGATTACGTCGACAACCCCACCTCAAGCAATGCTCTATCGACTCCTGGGGTTTTCCAGCCTTCACCATGGTCCCCATGACACGTCAGGAGAACGTCACAAAGTCGCCGACTCGCCGCCAACAGCGCGGTTCTAGGAAAATCGAGAGCGCCGTCGGGTGATGCCGATTCACGTGAACTCTAGGGGACCTTCCTATCTGGGACGACCATTGGAGTTTTTGAAGGGCCTCTCCAGAATTGTATACGGATTCGATCGATCGCACTTATGGACTTGAAAGACAACCCACGGCGCACTTCTTCTAGTACACCTTACACTCAACTTTCACTATGCCTGTACCAGAATCGTCGACGAATGCATCCCTCGTTCGGCTCCATCACCTTGGGTTAGGCACTACCTTCTGCGGTGTAGAGCACCCTCTCTCGACGCTCATCGCACCCATACATCAATATCGCGGTATCAAGTATGCAGCTTTTCCCGCAAGATTTCGACAGTCTAAGGTATTCAATGAATACCCACCCGTCACCCTCGCTACAATGCATGGGTAAGACTCAGCGCCGCTGTCTCGTGCGACGCTTGGCTAACTTGAACTTGCGTTGTATGATATCTAGGCCTATATGCCCTCAAAAAAGAAGCGCAAAATTATCGGAAGAAACCCTATTCGGTATAACCCCCAACCTCACGAGTCCTGAGCTGCAGCAGGATGAGTTCGAGTGTCTCAATCTCAATATCACCTGTCCCGGTGGCCTCACCCCCAATTCGCGGGTACCTGTCATGCTGTGGATACATGGGTAATTTTCATCGTACTTTACTGATGAATGTCATCCTCAATGTCGCTGTCTTGATCTAGCGGTGGTGACCGCGGTTCAGGTTCAGAATGGTATTTTGATGGCGGGGCGCTCGTGCGCAAAAGCATTGAGTGCAACAAGCCCGTCATCGTCGTCACTTTCAAGTAAGTCTCAGTTGGATCTATCATGGGATTTTTTATTGACATATTTCCTCCAGCTACCGGCTAGGTCTGTTGGGCTTTGCCACAAACTCACTTATCCGTGAAGACAACAGGACTGCTGGCGAGGTGGGCACGGGCAACTACGGTTCGTTACTCCGAGTTCGGGCTTCAAGTCTAGACCTTTATTGACCTGCTTCATCCTTAGGCCTGAGGGACCAACGCACGGCAATGGAATGGATCCACCGCTACATTATGGAATTCGGCGGTGACCCCGCCAATGTCACTCTATTTGGTTCTGGGTCCGGCGCGGCAGACATTGTCCTGCACCTCCTCTCGCGCGCCAATGATGAACAAACTCCGCTCTTCCACCGCGCGGTCATTCAGAGCGCTATTTTCGAACCTATTCTCCCCGACGTGGGCAGCGCCACTTGGACTCTGTCCCGCGTAATGTCGGCGCTAAAAATCACTACCATCGACAAATTCAGGGCGATGGAAGTCGAGAAACTCGTCGGCCTGGGGCAGAACCTGCACGCTGTCGACGATGGCGTATTCCTGAGAGATGGCTGGCAGCAATATTTCCACTTCGAGGCAGCGGCGAACAGCCACCCCAAGCACGCACACCAGCACCACAAATTTAACGTGGAGCGGCCGTCTCGGCTGGTTGCGTCGCCCTTGTCCGCGTCACCCCACCTCCGCCCCCCACTTATTCAGACCCTCTCGAACCGGAGTATAAGTCGCAGCCGCAACGTCGGCGCTAAAAGCCGCAGCAGATCGGCGCGGCCTACTCCTCATCACCCTTCACGACCCATCCTGTGCGCCGACCCGAGTCGCCAGCCACTGATTATTGGCGACAACTCGTCTGACGGCACTATGTGGTCCCTCCCGATCTCGTTGTGGTCGGCCGCCAGCGTCGTTCGCCGCCTCAAGGCCATCTGTCAGAACCTGTCTAAGGCCAGTGGGCTGCTGCGTGCGTACGACATATCGTCGTCGACCCCCGCAGAGGAGATCATGGACCGGGTCACAGAGCTCGTGGGCGACAGCCGTGTTGCGTGGCCAACACACTGTATCGCAGAGGCCGCACGCAAGGAGCGCAGCGGCAGGAACGTCTGGCGATATGTATTCGACCAGGAGGGCCCGTCCCGCGGTGTGCCGCACCACGCAGCGGACATCATGTACCTCTTTGACACGGTACCGCTGCCGGAGAGCGCTTATGCATGTGCAGACTTCGACGCGGAAACGTTCAGCGATGATGACGAGGACGACACGCTCGTGACGTCACTGAACGGGACCGTTCCAACGCCACCGCCCGTCGACGCTGCACTCGGCGCGCACATCGGCGCGGTGTCCGGTATGACGGCGACTGCGATCATCGAAAAGTGCACCGCGCTGCAGGAGGACGATGTCATGCGCACGGCTTCGCCGTCCGCCGACGACGACCAGTGGCTCACCGTCAATGTCGACGCGTATACGTACGCGCGCGTGCGTGACGCGCTGCAAGAACGCTGGCTCGCGTTCGCGCACGGCGAGGTGCCGTGGCGCGAAGACCGCGTGTTCGTATTTGGCCCGGAGGGCGAGACGGGGGAGCGCTCGGACGCAATATTTGCGGGGCGGCGCCGGCGCCATATGTGGCACGAGGTGCTTGAGCCGCTGGGCGCGCACCTCGTGCAGAAGTGCGGTGTCGAACTGAGCAGAGGCCCCGCGCTCGGTGCCGACCGCGGCTGAGCGCACCACAACGCGCAGGCGTATATAATCCTTCTTCGTACTCTTTGTTGTTTTCTTTCTCTCTGCTCTCGTCTGCTCTCCGTTAGTACCCACTGTTCTGTTATACCCTGCGCTTTCTTGTCTTTTGGGCTTCTCATCGTGTCACTACATCAAAATAAGGTGCGCTGCTGCAATATTTGCACTGTCGCACTTCATTTCCATCCGGGTTTTCTTTGCTGCATCCCTTTCATTGTATCACTTATATTATATCATAGCGTGCCGCATCTGTCGCATAACTATATACTATAGCATGTACACTCATGTACCTCTCACCCTGTTATCAACACTCTCACATTTATACTATCGCATTCAAAACTTCGCCCATTTGAGTAGCGCTTCAGACTTGTCATAGATTTTTTACCGCATTTGGAAAGGAAAATCAGTCATAGTTGAGATAAAAGTCACGCTGAAAATTACTCAGAAGCATGAACAGGGAGATGAACAAGGGGACTCTGGGATGTCGCAATACTTATTTTAAATAACCGAGCCAATGATGGGTGACGCGGTGACGGAGCTGTACAAATTAACGGGCATGAGCAAGACGACGGCGAATCGGATAACGAAACGTTTGAAGGTCGTGGTGGCGAACTGTATTGGTGTCTAACCGTCCGCCCTGCACTTACTACTACGTTTGAGGATGCTGAGTTAAGGTCTATTTCATGTCTGCGTAGGCGCAAACAAATTTCCCGCCGCGAGGCGGCCCATATTGTCCAACTAAACGGTGGCAGGTACTCGATCCCTCAATTTAGGTAAATAGCTTGCGCTTGACAAAATTCACGTAGAAATAGACGGAGGACAAGGGTCTAGACCATCTGTACCGTAAAAACAGCCGCCCTCAGCGCAGCACGATGTGCCCTGCCGTGGTTTGGAATTGGGGGGGTCAGGAATTTCCACGGTCCCCGTCTCCGCAAAGCTAGAGATAGTCGGAATGCACTCGGTGAAAAGGTGCATTAAGTTCCATAACGTGAGATCCCCGCAGCAGGAAGGGCGGCTGATCATGATGTCGCGCAGCTGCCAGGCTTTGAGCTCCTGGCATCCTATGACCTCGTTGACAAATTCATGAGTACCTGCATGCGGGGGCTGGAGCGTCTTTAGTCTTATAAATAGAGAATGTGCAGGTGTGATTCCATACCAATAGCAAAGGGAAATATTGTCCTGGAGTAAACGCAGACGACGTTCCAGTTGCACTGATCCTCATGATCCGTAGCTGAAGAACCTTTAAGGCGGGCAGCCTCTTCACAAGTTTGAGAATGAGATTCAAGTCCAGGCGATAAATCGAAATGGAAAATCTGGAGAGAATGGGATTGCCAGAGTCACCGCTCAGAGCTGTTATGAGTTCGTCTAATTCAAGCGGGGAAATGGGGCCAACAACTTCCAGAGACTGCAAAGTAGGTGAGTGCATTTGCATAAATCTTAGTGTCGGTTCACTGCAGGCTGTCAGAATGTTGCTGCCTAATTTGACCGATTTCAATCTCGGATACCAATATTTAGTTTCCGTGGATTGTTTTCTGAGAGCGAGTAACTTAGAAGCGAACGAAGAAATGTGTTCTATATTTTCGGAGTGGCGCAAAACAAATAGAATCGATGGTATGAGCGGAATTTCTTCTGCCATGGAGGACAATTCTGCCGTAACATCAATTTCCACAGATGAAAGATTGCTGAAATAATCGAGGGCTTCGTAGAACGGCGAGAGATCGTGACCTGGCGGACACTGCACGGAGAGAGATCGCAAGGTATGTCGCACAGAGTTTGCGAAAGATGCTATGCCTAACTGTATGTGGCGCAGCTCGTCTTCTTCCTCCGCGTTCAGAGCGTCATTTTGACAGTTTATCGTGATATTCAAAGACGAAAGTTGAGGAAAATTCGCGACTGGAAGAGGAAATAGTGTTCGCAATTTCGACGTCGTGGCAAGAATGGTAAGATTCTGCAAGGTGGGAGAGACAGTCGCCCAGAGTGAGTCGACATATAGAGCGGGAAAATCTTCGAAGAGTGTCCAATCAAGGTATACGGTGCTGGTACTTGTGAGGTGCTTGACAATTTTCACGAGAGCTTCTACCATTTGAGTTCGACGTTGAGAAGGTGCACCCACACCGACAAAATTCTGCCTCAATGTGCGATGAGCTTTTGTAGTATAAACCGTAATTCCACCTACCGAAGTGTGAGACCCAGTAGCAACTTGTTGAGGACAAATCCGTTTCTGCTGAGTTTCCCGAAACAAATGAGGCGCAATGCGAAAGGACTTCACGCGGCGGGCGATATGAGGATTTCTGCAGACGATGTGTTAGCGTCGATCGGTTGAGGTTGATATAACTTACTCACAGTAAGCTATCCATTTTCCTCCACAAATATTCTAGATCCTCGTGGTCAAGTGATGCATGACGATACTTTTCATTCATGGCGACATCAAAGAATATGCGGTTGACCTCGTACAGTCGTTGAACCAGTGAAGAAGGGAGAAAGCGAAGGATATTGTGCCATATCTCAGGCGGAATATCCACCATTGTTGGCCAATAGTTGATAAATGCCGGGTGAAGCTTTGTCTGAGGCAAGTGAGGAAGTATTCAGCACGTCGGAGAAAATTTTCACTAGCGGCCAAATCGAGCCCGAATACCGGGCCTGCCCAGTATCGACAATGAGGCCGGAGTTTAGATTCGAATAGACTAGCAGCACATAAATAGATGACAAAACTCAAATTGTATTGGTCGACGATGACGGTTGGACGACGCAGCGCTCGGTTTGACAGCATCAGCGATTGTTTTGGCCTAAAATAACAAACATGAGCAATATATATACGGCAAGTCCAGACCACAGTCGGTTGTAAGATTGTAGTTTGCCGTACCCGTGGACTTTGTGACACATGGCACCTTGAAAGAATCACGTAAAGAGAGATTAGGGGCAAGCGTCAAGGCCATCTGAGCCATAGGAACATTCATAGCTGCCACCGGCGCACCGAGGAGTGTCGTGCCTCGGTTTGGGATTGGAAGGGTCAGGAATGTCCGTGGTCCCCGTCTCCACGAAGCTCGAGATCGTTGGGATACATTCTGCAAAAAGACGCATCAAGTTCCACAACATTAAATTCGCGCAGCAGGAAGGGCGGCTAATCGTTATGTCGCGGAGCTGCCAAGTTTGAAGTTCCTGGCAGGCCATCACTTCGGTTACGAATTCGTGGACATTTGCGTGGGGGGGCTAGAGAGCATCATAAGTCTTGGACGCTATGTAAATTTAGTATCTCATACCAAGTGTAGGGGAAAGAATTGTCCTGGAGTAAACGCAAATGATGTTCCATTTGCCACCCTCATGATACACAGCTTGAGGGTCTTCAAAGACGGAAGACAATTCGCTAATTTGAGCATAAGATTCAAATCGAGCCTATAAATCGAAATGGAGAGTTTCGTAAGGCTGGGCCTGCGCGACTCGCCGCTCAGCGCCATTAGGAGTTCGTCTAATTCAAGCGGGGAAATGGGGCCGACAAGCTCCAGACACTGTAGTGTATATGCGTGATCACGCAAAAATTCGTGTGTCTGTTTGCTACAGACCGTTAGAACGTTGCTGCCCAATGAAAAAGATTGCAGTTTCGGAAAGCAATATTTGCCGCCCGTCGAATTTTTAATAACGAGTAGCTTGGAAGCGTGCACAGCGATATGTTGGATGGTTTTTTGGTGGCGTAGAAGAAACTGGACGGACTGCATATGTGGTATTCCTCCTGGCATAGAGGTCAGATCGGCTGTCAGATCGATATCTAGGGATGAAAGACCAGGAAAATCTCCGAGGGTTTCGTAAAGTAGTGAAAGATCATGGCCTGGTGGACAGCGAACGGAGAGAGACTGCAAAGTATGTCGTAGCGAATTGACGAAGGATGCTATTGACAGTTGTATGTCGCGCAAGTCAGATTCATCCTCACTCGGGTCCTTCCTACATTTTATGATAACACGCAAAGACTTCAGATAAGGGAAATTGGCGACCGGAAGAGGAAACAGTTTTTTAAATTTTGGCATAGTCGCGGAAATGGTCATGTCTTCCAATGCAGAAGACATTGTCGGCCAGAGCAAGTCCAAGTATAAAGCGGGAATGTCCTCAAAGACTTTCCAATCCAAGTAGAAACTGTTGATATTGGTGAGGTTTCGAACGACTCTGGCCAACAGTTTATGTGAACAGGAAGCGGCAAGGACCTCTCTCCGTGTTCCCCACGATTTCTTGACTTGTGTCGTGATTCGGCTTACAAGGCTGAGATACCTTGTGGGCGCCGCATATTGAGGTCGGATCTCATCTTGATTTATTCCGACAAATATATGAGGCGCAATGCGAAGTGACTTAACCCGGCGAGCGACGTCGGGATTTCTAAATGGGAAGATATGCATGATTTGGTGAGGTAAAGAAGGAATGCCGCGCTCACTGACAATAGGCTATTCAAAGTACGTATCGATTGAACTCCCCTGCGGTCCAATTCAACTTGTCGGTACTTCATATTCATAGCGACGTCGAAGAAAACGCGATTTACTTCGTAGAGTTGAGGAAGAGATGACAAAGGAAGAAAATATATGACACGATGCCATATCTCTGGGGGAATATCGATCATAGGTGCTTTGTTTGAGGTGCCACCAGAACAACACCAGAACGTAATTGGTGGCATTTTTTATATTGCTTCAAGTTCACCCGTGAATCATTCAACGCGTCAAGCGGACCTTGTATCGGTATCTGAATTCTCGGCCGGCCCGGCCCTGTCAAGCGCAGGAACATCAGGACCCTCGAGACGGCAAAGAAACTTGGTTTCCCATTCTTCTCGTCAATAATAACCATCAAGCAAAGGGAAAGGAAATGCGAGTATCCATCCAGTAAGTACTTACCACAAGTCGGATGCATGAATGCATTCAATCCGACCAAAGGCGACAATGACATCAGATCAACATCCAACCAAGTTCAACTGCATCTAGACTATGGCTGAGTATTTAAACCGGATTTACACTAATCGCTACATGTTGATACTGGAAAGGTACATAGTTTTAGTGGTCATAGATTGCAGGATAACATATTGGAAATAGGGTTTCGAGTCTTCCGAAGCATTTTCAATCATAATTCTGGTGAAGACGACGGATTCAAGCTCAAGTTCGGCTCCCTCCAGAATAGGCGTGCAGTACCTGCAAAGGCGAAGACGGCGGGCCATGCAGAGTATTTAGTCTCTTCAATAACCCTTCCACAGTCCGGAAACAATTGGTTCTCCAGTCTTTTCGTCGACGAGAATTGTTCCCTCAGGTCCCAAGCCCCGAGCTCGAGCTCGTGCGCTGGAGCGTCCTTCGCCTTCAGGTGCCCAGAATACACTCTCGCTCTCAGTAAAGCTGTTTCCAAAAGGCGCCTCTGTGAGAATTGGATTGGATTGGACATGTGGCATCTCAATGAACGGTGGCCCAAGTGGCGAGAGAGTGTCCTGGCTTGCACTTTGGGAAACCGAAACAGGTGGAGTTATTTCTCCGCGGTTATACTGTTCTAGAAACTGAGGCGTTAGATCTTTACCCTTTGCAGTGCCCTTTGCCCTCGCAAAATTGAGAGTAACTTCTGTCGGTGGGCTTCGGGAACCGGGCTGCCGATACAGATAACTAGGGTTCCGCTGTGGCCTAGGAGTTGGTGGAGTCGGTGGCAGCGGTGGGTGATTCATAGCAGGTGTGATGTAGCGCTGAACTTTTTTCTTAGGGCTTGGTTGTGTTTTTGATTCTTCAGAGGGCTGTTGAGCCTGAGGTTCTGCAGGACGGCGCCAACGCGTGTGCGTCCCTTCGCCAGTGGCAGAGACTTCGACCTCGATGATGGTGCCTTGAGTAGCCAAGGGATTGCCGCGCTTCGGTTCAGACGCGAGTTTTTTAGCCACACTTCGCGTTTGCACCGGCATTAAGTTGTGAGGTGGAAGAATGCAAGACACACAGGTGAAAAAGTTGGTAGCAAGGAATGAGCGGAAAAAAGCCACTACTTGAGGTTCGTTCAATGCCCTGCACACTTATGGAAAATCGCTTCTTTAAGTTGACCGGGATGTAGTGGCACGTCTTTGCCGATAGGGCCATTAGCAGCAGGTCATGAAGTGTGGCCCGTTTCAGAACACGCGCAACCTTTGGCATAGACGATCGGTAGGGTGTCACAGAGTGGCTCAGACTTTTGAGTCTTGACCGTGACGCGTCTCGTCTTCGCGACACTCAAAAGCTGGATCTGCGCTGCGCTTCTCCTGCTCTCAGTATTTCCAAAATTCATTCCCTTCACCTTCGCGTTGCTGTTATTCGATAGAACACAATCTGCAGCGCACGCGGGAATGGAAGGCCCGCCTAGAGCAAGTATGACTTCGAACAAACTTCGAATCGGTTCAGGGCCAAAGCAAAGGAGCAAGTATCTGGGGAGGATCCAGTTGGAGCGTTACTGCGGGACCACCTAGGAAGCGACTGGACAACGAAATCAGAGAGCAATCCAGAGAAGATATGGAAGCAGGCCAGGAGAGACGGCAATGTTTGGGAATTGGTTCGTTCCTTACTTCCGGAATCCGGCCATGCAGGTCACGAACCCGGAACAATTGCATATTTGAAAGATCACGCTGCATGATTTGCGCTCGGGCCCCCCCTTCAGGCGAGCCATAACATTGCTAAACTCTATACAGCCCTAAACAACTTCGAGGTGCCACCATATCACTCGTTGATCATCCGCAACGCTTGTTGATACACGAAATTGTGGCCTGCATATCAACCGACGGTGAGTTTAGAACAATGTAGAATGGTGGAGATCACGCCTTCCCAGTAAACATTGCTTATCGTATAAGTAGGCCCCGTCGCGTATGCACGCAACACTACTGATCGCCCATCTTCGTCCTCAAGAGACGCCTCAAGAAGTTGCCACCGGCAACTCTGCCATATCGACACATTTCTACTACTAACTCTACCCTTCCCCCACCTAGCCACCATGTTCACTACGCCCAAGAAAGCTACCAAGGTCCGCCCTCATCCATACAAGACCCCGACGCGTCCTAGCCCTGGCGGCCGCAAGTTTCCACCTTCCAGTCCATTTGGCAGCCCAATCAACACCAGCCCGTTCGCGCGCAGCCCCCCGCCCGACTTCGTCGCCTTTTCTCCCCTCCGCCAGCACCGCATCGGCGTCCGCCAAATTCGTTCCCAGACTCCCCTCCGCAAGCCGCCTGCCAGCCCGGGACGTTTCTCGTCGCTGCCCGTCCACCTGCAGCCGAATCCCTCTCTGAACGCCCTCATCGAGGAGAGCGCACAGGCAGTGCAGAACGCGCGGGTGCCGCTGACGCCGGAAGACAACATCTACTGGAAGGAGCTCGCGAAGCTCGGTGAGGCGAACAGCTTCCAGAACGCGCTCTGTGATGCCCGCGAGGCGCTCAGCCGTGGAGCGCGCGACGCGCCGCGTGTCAACGCACAGATCGATGCGGCCACGCAGTACCGCTCGCCGCGTAGGGTGGACATCTTGCGCGAGCGCCGAGAGGCGATCGCTGCACGCCAGGCGGAGATGGAGGCGCACCATGAGCGTCCAGTATCGCCGACGCCCCGGCGCCATTCGCCGCGGAAGCGCAAGGAAGAGACGCCTAAACCCAGCCACAAGCACCAGCGTCACGAGCGGGAACGTCGCGCCGAGGCTGCTCGACGCGTTTCCGAAGAACTCCAGACCCCTACTCCCGCGCCGACACCACCCCGAGGACCTGCTGTTCCTCTCAATCCTCCTGCGGCTGAGCCCGCTCCCATGGAAGCCGAAGCTGTTGAAGCCACCGATGCAGCTGAGGCCCGCCGAAAGGAAGAGGAGGCTGAGAAAGCCTGGCACCTCGCGGAGAAAGAAGCGGAAGAAAAGGCTCGCGCTCAACACTTGGCGGCCCTGCAGGCCGAGCAAGCTGAACAAGCTCGGCAAGCTGCCGCGCAGCGCGCAGAGGAGGAGGCTCGCTTGCAGCGCCTGGAGGCTCTCCAGGAAGAAGTACGCTTGCAGACTCTCAAAGCAGAACAGGATCGCAAGCTGGCCGAGGAAGACCGGCTCCTGGCTGAGATGGAACGTGCTCAAGCTGCGAAGGCCCAGAGGCGCGCAGAGGAATGGCTTGCCAAGATTGAAGAGGAACGTGCGCAGGCCGAACTGATTTGCAAGCAAGCTGAACAGGAATATTTGCGGGTCCGGCGCGAGGAACAGGAACGCGTCCGAGCCCAGCGAGAGGCGGACCTGCTCGCCGCTCACCGCAAGGCCGAAGAGGAAGCTCAACGGCAGGCGATGCTTGGCGAGGAAATGGCACGCATTCAGGCGGAACGAGAGGCATTCTGCAGGCAAAAAGCTGAGATCGAGCAAGTGCTTAACCAAGCGGAGACAACCTATATTGAACGCGTGGCACGCCTCGCTGAAATGGATCGCATGGAGGCGGTACTCGAGGCAAACTTGCGCGCTCGTATGGAAGAAATGATGTACTACGCCAACCACCCCCGCAATCCCCTCGCGGAGCAATACCGCCAGCAGGCAGCTCAACGGGCGGCAGAGGAGGAATCTCAGCACCAGAACCAGCAACGCCAACAGGAACAGGACAAGGAATATCAACACTATCAACACCAGTACCAGCCCGAGAATCCTACTCCCGACGCACACTACACTGAGACCCGTGACGTCCCCATGCGCGACTCCTCTTTCATGACTGCCTCTAAACCCTATGTTCACGAAGAAGTACCCTCCGCCGAATACCAAGAACCACCTGCGCCTTCCTATTGCCCTCCGCCTTCAGTCCCACCCACAGGTTCCGAATTTTTCGCCAACTGGGAAGCTAAATGGAAATTTATGCAATCCGCGACTGACTTGTCCAACTTGCACTTGAGCCAGCTCCCCTGGCCCGTAATGTGCCACGTCAGCAATATCAACGACATTACCACCGATCGTTTGCTCGCTTTCTTGAACCATCCTGACTGTCCCCGCGCACTCTCACAGAAGAAGGTCATTGCACGCTACCATTCGGATAGGTTTGACAGCCGCGTTACACGCAAGCTGCATGCCACGCAGAAAGACGTTGTCGGTCAGATGGCAGAGCACTGTACAGTACTCCTCGTCCAGTTGATGCATCGATGATAGAGTTTTCCCCTAGATAGTTTCTCTTTCTCGTTTTACGCGTCCTGATTTCTATCTTTATTCTAGATCTTGTGTTCTGTTTTTGCTGAGTATTTGTCTACGCTAATACTGTCCACCCTCATTTTTGCTTTCTCTGTATTGATTCGCAAACTCTAGGTTCTTCTGCAGTGCGCATGAGCCTTGTATCCACTATCTTTTCTTCTATTCCTCCAAATGGGCTTCTTTTTATACGTAGATATATGTACTACTATCTCTACCTTCACGATGCACAATGAAATTGAGTGTTATAAACATGCCGGTCCGAACCTTCTGACGCGAAAGTTTGAACGTTGATACATGGGGCAGCTAATTTTTTACCTAAGCGGCGCTATGGGTTGGCCACAAAACCATCACTACTCACCAGCGAACATCGTATTATGCTCTTGACGCGACTTTCTCGAGTCGTGCTAGGGCGCAATCTGATATTATCGATAAGAGTCAGAAGACCAAAAGCCGAGTCAGGATTCAAGTCACACTTGACACAACAAAATAACAATTTTGCACGTTCAATCTCTACCACCACCATGGCCGCCGAAATCGCGCAGAAGCTTGCGGCTCTCGCAATCGCCCCCACCGCCACCCTTACCCACGCGGAGACGACATCCCCAGCGACGTGGAAAGACGCTTTAATCGCCTCGGGATCGGCCCCCGCGTCGTTCCAGCTCATCAAGACGCTCATCTACAAGCCAAAGACCGCTAAGACCGCTACCACCATTCCCGTCGTCGTCATCGCACGCGAAGAGACCGAAACAAATTCTGGTGCCATTGGAAAAGCGCTGAATCTGAAGGAGCTGCGGTTAGCATCGGACGATCTACTCAAGGAATTTTTCGCGCTCGACAAAAACTCATGTACGTATGCCACTGATTCTTGAGGCTTTGTCTCATTTTTCTTCGTTTTGGAGTTAGTGTCTCCGCTTTCCCTCACAGAATCGACGTTCTCGAAGGTAGTCACCGTGGTTGATCCATCGATCGCGTCCTCGTCCGCCGTATTCGCCATCCACGCGAACTCCTCAAGCGAAACAATCTTCCTGTCCGGAACAGACATCGATTCATATCTCAAGAAACTCGAGACTCCAGAGACCAAGCTACAAGAGCTTGGTACTGCTGTCGCTGCACCGGCAGCTCCAGCCCCAGCTCCGGCGGTGGCGGCGGCTCCCACAGAGGACGCCAGGATCGAAGGCGCGGTCCAGATTGCAATTGGTGTCAAGAAAGAGGTTGATTTCCCTACCTGGTACACCAATGTGCGCCTCTACTTTTCCATTTCTGCAGATAGTCTGACACGATTTACAGGTGTTATTGAAGGCAGAAATGATCGACTACTACACTGTCAGTGGATGCTATATCCTCAAACCATGGTCGTACGGCATCTGGGAGGAGATCCAAACGTGGTTCAACGGCGAAATCAAAGACCTTGGTGTGCAGAACTCGTACTTCCCAATGTTCGTATCTGCCTCCGTCCTCGAGCGCGAGAAAGATCACATCGAAGGATTCTCCCCCGAAGTCGCTTGGGTCACCAGGGCCGGCAAGACCGATCTCGAGGAGGCTATCGCTATCCGCCCGACGTCCGAGACTGTCATGTACCCTTACTATGCGAAGTGGATCCGCAGCCATCGTGACCTGCCGCTGAAGCTTAACCAGTGGAACAGCGTCGTACGCTGGGAATTCAAGAATCCGCAACCGTTCCTGCGTACACGCGAGTTCTTATGGCAGGAGGGCCACACCGCACATCTGACAAAGAACGAGGCGGACGTCGAGGTGCGACAAATCCTAGAGCTCTACCGCCGAGTTTACGAGGACCTCCTCGCAGTCCCCGTCATTCCTGGTGTCAAGAGCGAGAAGGAGAAGTTCGCGGGCGGGTTGTATACGACGACAATCGAGGGCTTCATCCCGACATCCGGGCGTGGTATCCAGGCGGCGACGTCGCATTGTCTCGGGCAGAACTTCTCGCGCCCGGAGATGTTCAACATCTTCGTCGAGGATCCCAATGACCACTCAAAGAGCTACGTATGGCAGAACTCGTGGGGTCTGTCGACGCGCGCAATCGGTGTGATGGTCATGGTGCACGGCGACAACCAGGGGCTTGTGCTCCCACCGCGCGTTGCGACCGTGCAGGTTGTTGTCGTGCCGTGTGGCGTTACCTCGAAGTTGACGGACGAGCAGCGGGCGGCGATCAGCGACACGTGCGAGGATCTGGCGAAGCGGCTCAAGAAGGTCGGCGTGCGTGCGCGTGCCGATCTCCGCGAAGGATATACCCCGGGATACAAATTCAACGATTGGGAACAAAAGGTCATTCGGTCAAAATTAATTTTTGCGGTGTACTTACGTTCCTTGCAGGGTGTCCCCCTGCGTCTTGAGATCGGGCCCATTGACCTCGCGAAGCAATCGACGCTGGCCGTGCGCCGTGACACCGGCGCGAAGGCCCCCATTGCTCTCGCTAGCCTTGAGACTGGTGTCCCCGCATTGCTGGAGACCATCCAGAGCGACATGTACGCTCGCGCCAAGGCGACATACGATTCGCGGATTGTCGCAGTCACCGACTGGAAGGACTTCGTCCCTGCACTCGACAAGAAGAATATCGTGGTCATCCCATGGTGTGAGGAAGAGGCATGTGAAGACGACATCAAGGAGCGTAGCGGACGGGCGTAAGTTTCTTTCTTTGGCAAATCCACAGCAATCCGCGTTGACATTTCCATGCACAGCTCTGAGCCCCAGGACGAGCGCGCCCCGTCAGCGGGAGCCAAGTCGCTCTGCATTCCGTTCGACCAAGCGCGGTGGTCCCCAATTGAACCGGGCACCACCAAGTGCACGGCGTGCGGAAAGGATGCGAAACAGTGGACCCTCTTTGGGCGGTCATACTAATCAAATCGCAGAGCCGCTATACCTGCGTCTGGGCTGGGGCGCAGAGGCTTTTCTTTGAATTGGGCGGTGGCTTTTTGCACATTGTGTTCGCGTGCTAGTCTATTGATTTATTGATCAATTCCTCAAAATTTGTTTTAGATGAAAATTAATTGAACCAAGTTGTAAGCATGACGCAATGGGCTGCCCCGTCCGCAGACGATTGAGTGGCGTTAGAATACGTCAAGTTTGACTTATGTCCGTGTGGATGACTGCTTCGATCATTGGATGCCGCACAGGATATACCGAGAATGTACGTGGGTTTTACACGGTGTAGAAATGTTCGAGCAGCATGCTGAGTCCAACTTGAAGCCCTTAGATTATGATTGGATTTTATTTAAATTCCTGCTCTTGCGACTGGGCCAGGAATTAAAATGGCCTCAGAAACATTCAAACAACTGCTTCGCCGTACCTAGTACAACTTTTTAGTCCGCCGGATCAACAGGTACCCGTCGATCCACGGGCTGCAAGAACCACGCTGAAGGTTCGGATTTTATGATAAGATTAGATTCATGTTCTCGATTACTTCGGAAGCTTACCTCACACCCTCAAGACTGACCAAAGTTGCCTAATATGTGCTAGGCCGGAAGCGATGCCTTGTCGATGGTTGTTCGAAGTTGTTCGACTGTAACACCATATCTGATGGCAGTCGCAGCTGCGCATTTGTAATACACGTCGCCTTGGAGGGGTATACTCGCTTTGCTACGTTTTTCTCTCCTTATCAGCCACACCAACAAGCTCTCGCCTCTCACCAAGCCAATTTGGACAAAGCTTCAACGGTGTTTAACTGTATCGACTATCTTCGAGTCTATCTGTCAATTGTGAGAGGTGCCGTTGTTCTTCTCGGGTGCAGTAGACACAGAACTCATATCTCAGACTCTAGGCAAGTCGATTCCCCACCCGTGTGGCGCTGATTTCCATATGCTGACATCCACCTAAATAGCGCTGCCGCCCAAGGCGGCTTCCGCGAAAGGTATAGCAATCTATCCTTGCGAAGCCACATCCTGTCATAATGGCACATAGGGTGGGTAACCAACCTCATCCCAGCTACGACGGCTAGGCAATACTGAGACTTGACGCGGCATCCGGGCCCGCCTTCGCATATTCACAGCTGCTCGTCGCGCATAGGCGTACTGAAATTAGCATCGACCGGTCTTATGCCGCCACCCGATGGGCCGTATCTGCCAGAGGCATCGCTAGAGCTTGCTGCCCTATCGCCTGGCCTCCCAGAGCCAGCAAAGCCAGGTCCAATACCGTCGCCCTCGGTGACTACGATGATCCTCGAAGAGCGCCCGCCGCAAGCTGCAAATCCCGTCCGGCGCTCCATCCTCAAGCCTTCGACGTTCCATGTCCAGTTTCTTATCCAATCGCAAGCGGCGCATGTTGATAGTACGATATCCCTCCCCAAGAATCTGACGGACAGGATACCGCTTGAGTTGGTGCACAAAATGATTGACGCCCTCAGAAACGACAAAGAGACCCTGCAGCGCTGCGCGCTAGTGTGCAAACTGTGGCTTGCCCGAGCACGGCCGCTCCTATTGCCGAAGAAATTCACGGTTGCGGTGCAAAACCAAAGCGGTAGTGAGATCTTCAGCATTCTCACCGCGCCGGGGTCACAGCTTGCAGGCTTCGTCCATACGCTTGCCGTGCAAAGCAGCGCGACCTTCCCCCTGCGGCCGCGCCCATTCGCGTTCAGCGCGAGCGATCGCGACGCCGCCGCGCGCCAGTCAATATCATTCAATCATTACCTCCTCCCGTTTATAGGAAACTGCCGTGCGCTGCGAACCCTGATATTCCAGGGCATCACAATCCCTCCCCGCGCGCCGGCGAACACCAGCGCGATTCCAGCACAGATCAAGGCGCTGGGGCACCTCACACGTCTTGAGCTGACACGATGTGCATTCAGTACATTTGAAGAACTCCTCTTCACTGTTTGCGCTCGTCGTGGTCTACTAGAACTTTCCCTTGCAGATATCACGGTGCGACAGTGGCCGCCCGCCCGGCTGCCTCCGCCCAATTTATACCTCCCACGCGGTTTGCGCACGCTTGCACTCAGCACGCTCGGCCAGACGCTTCTTCTCAAGTGGATTACATCGCGCGATAAGATTCCATCGCTGCGCACGGTGTCCCTGGGTGGCGCGCGGGACGAGGACGATCAGCATGCGACGGGCGCGTTCCTCCGTGCGCTCGGGCCGAGCCTTGAGCACCTCACGCTAAGCCTCGGGCGCGCGGCCCACGACGGTGAGTCTTCACTATTAGCTACCACAACGCATTCCTAACTGACACTCTGCAGTGGACCTTGCATACAATCCGTGCCTTCAAAGTCTGAGAATCAGTCACTATGTTATCGGCGGCACGGGCGCACGCGGCAGCATCGACCCCGCCGGCGCCCTCGTACGGCTTCTGCGCAGCGTCGTATCCCGGTGCGTCATGCACATTGAGCTCGCGTTTGTGAACGCACCGCAGGATGTGCTTTTGATGCCGTGGGCATCCATCTCCACAGAACTTGACGCTCCCCAGTTCGCAGCGCTCAAGTTGCTGCGTATACGCCTGGCGGGAGCGAAGGTGCGGTGGGACGGCGCCGTACGGAGGGCGTTTCCACGGCTGGCACGGGACCGTAAAATAAAAATTGTATGGGACTCGCTCGCTTGACTCAAACGTGCATGAATTCGATGAAATTCCCGTTATTTTTCCTGTTTCTGAAGGTACGGTATTAGTTGGGAAAAAGAGAGGTAGTCAAGAACCCTACGGAGTCACGGACGTATGCCTCTCTACCTGGAGATAGATATTCAACCCTCGGGGTTTTTCAGGAGCCTGCGGAGAACTGCAAAAGCCAAGGTCTTCAAACTTGAACATGACGGCGGCAATACCATACCAAGTGTTCTTGCCTTTTTTTCTAATTGAAACATCACTGAGCATATTGCACGATACGGCTCTTCTCATGATGGTATCACAGGGTATCACTGAGAATAGACATGGTCAGTTCGGCTGTGGAGTGATCAGAGTCGAAGGAGTTGGGGTGGTAGTGCGGCCTCGGCCATATTAACAGCGCAAATGGTCCACGCTTCGTGCGGCAGTCTACATGGGGATATTAATAGTAATAAGCGCCCGGAATTGTGACAAAAGCAGTAGCAACGAACGATATCTATCAACTCCCAAAGCCCGTCCAGTTAATGACGGACAGAATGCAACACCAAGCGTGAACATACTGAATACTACGCGGTCCATGTGAATTTCATTACATATTTTTGGAGTGACTCACGACAATAATCGATCTTATCTTTTCGTTCGTATCGCTACTGTGCCATCTCGTCTCCACCAGCGCCCAACAAGGCGATCTATTATAGTCAGTGGCGCCATGCCTGTTCTTAATGGTACCATCACCATTGGCGAACATCAAAATGTTGCTCCATGCTCCAAATGAAAGTTATCTCTATCCACTTGAAGCTCCTGCATTCGACAGACAGTCTGAGATAATTAATACTTACTCGATTCCCAGCGCTTAATCTCTAAATCGTCATTGCTGAACCAGATGCACCTTGAAGACAGCGTACATTTTTGATGCGAGAACACATCTCGGCGGTTATGGATCATCCTTGTCAATGAAGAGTGGGCGTATCTGAGTCAGTTTCCGGATGCTGAGGTCATTTCATTGTATACCTAGTAATACCGATACACAGGATTTAGAGCACATGCTATATATCATCAACTCTTGATATCATGATGACCCTCCGGGAAAAGGCCATGAAACACGAGCCTGCGGTCCACTACAGTAGGCGTGATGTTGATTGACGTGTGTCTGAAAGATCCTAGACGAGATGAATCGAAGTTGCATTTTTTCATTGGCTTTCTACGATATCCTAAACACCAGCAATTTGTTTTCCTCTTATATGTTATTTACGCCATATGGAGAAACCGAGTGCTTAAAATAGCATAACGATCAAACATGATTGAACTGAGAAGATTTAAATTTTCTGTTACACTACTTGTAGTGCCTATGGCCTTTAATATCATTGCAAATCTACTTCTCACATCTGCGCTGCATGTATTGATATTTTAGTCAAACATGATGCATGATCCTCTGATCTTATCTACGTGCATCTCATATAAAGTCCCAATACTTCTTAGTTGGACCGTAGCGTCAACGCCCATTGGCATCTCTCATCATGGACACTATACTGCCTGGAATCCCAGATGTAGATTTACCCCCTACATTTCATGCCTCGTAAGTCTAGACTGTTATACTTGATGCTTTTAACTCGTATAACTTATGACTCCAGGTTGGCTGCTTTTGTGCGTAGCCTTACCTACTTGCATGTAGGTCTGGATAGTGACATTCTCATATGACGTCTGCAGCAATTAGCCGCTATTTTTACATGGGGGCTGCATGGGGTATTATGCGTCCAAGTCTGTAAGGAAATATTCAATATCCTCGTTGTCACTGATATCCATGTACCGGGTGTTTTAGACAATTACTACCTAAGCTTTCCTAGCGACCCAATCCTTAGAAAAGCTGTAGTTTGTTTGATTTGGGCTCTCGAGACACTTCACCTTGTTCTGGTCACGCAAGACATATACAGGATATTCGTCAATGGATTTGGGAACTACATAGTTGCCGACGATCTGCACCTTCTTCCGCTCACAGTAGCCATCATGGGCGGACTTAGTATGAGCATTTCACGTATATTATTACTCTTACACACTTCTGACTGTACGCATCTAGTTGGACTCATATGTCATCTTACATTAGCATATCGTGTCCTTCGAATATCGCAGTCCCGGGTTATCGCTGGGTTAATTTCAATAGTGCGTGCTCTGCTACTAGTCAAGTTTATTGTTATTGCCATGATCTAACGCACATCTCATTTATCAGTTGTCTCTGAGTAGCAGTGCCTCTGCAATTGTTTTTGGAGCAAAGTTATTCCAGGTCAAGACGCTTCTCGGAGCAGTTGACAAGCCTTCTACATCGCCACTATATCTTGCTTGCGGTGTAAATAATTCTGTCCTTGTTATGGTCAAAGGAACCAATCTGACCTCACATTAACGTTAGCTTTGGAATGGATTCGGAACAGGAAGTGATGTTCTCATCGCGGTGACCACGATTTTCTATGTGGGTTGTAATCTGCTTATTTGTGGCTGGAAGCTGTAATTGACTCGTAAAAAGTTGTCGAAGTTGCCAACGGGCTTCCGAAAAACAGACCTGCTTATCACGCGGATCATTCGGATGACAATAGAGACAGGTCTTATAACAGGTATGTACAAGCATCCTATCAACCTTGGAAACGCATTATTGTATTCCATGATAGCTCACTCAACGTTTCACCGCAGCGTCGGCCTCTGTTGCTAGTGTCGTCCTCTACGTTGGATTCCGCGATCGTGTGGCAGAGACTGGTATCTTCTTCATTCTTCCCGCAATCTCGATAGCGAAGCTGTACTCTATCACCATTATGGCAACGTTCAATAACCGGCCCAACGCCGTCGGCGGCCCCCCTGCCATCCCTGATGCACAGAATACATACGACGCTCGCAATGGCAAAAATTATCGGGTGCCCATTCATGATATCCTCGTCGGTAAAACGGTAGTTCAGCAGGTTTGGCCACAGGATAGCGTGGCAATGACCCATATAGACGTGAGCGCTTCGAAATCATATATGCTTTCAGGAACGCTGATACAGATGTCGTTCTTCAGTCGTTTAAAACAGACCCTGAATGCTCAAATGCCAAGGGCTGCGATATTGATGATTTATCCGTCGAAAGGGGTGGCTAGGGATGTTCTTGACGGGAAAAGTTAGATCCATATGACAAGTGAAATGTAACAGAAAGGCAAATAACAGGAGAATAATGAGTCAAGGCCTGCAAGCTGGAGTTTTGGTGCTTTTTCTACGAGGAACTGAACAAGCTTGAAGAAACATCTTAGCGAGCAAAGTGTAAAGTTGAAACGAGATCAACGCGAGGAAATCAAAGAGTTGAAGGGCCGAGAGCCGTGCTACTAGGATGGCAAGGGATATCCACGTCGGCGTGAACGAGGCTCCTGAATAATAGTCACCTATGCGCCGCCAGCACTCTAAGCTAAAGATAAAGTCGAGTTACGACACTCACGCGCTGCTAGAGTTATAGACTTCGAGGCTTGATTACCTTAATTGTAATTTTATAATTTACCAATAGCAGGCTCGTCGGAATTTCTGCCGGGCGCTTAATTTCCCTGCGTGGCAAGGGACGGGAAATTACAAGATATGAATTGATTCGCTCGCGATGTATCGAGGGGAAAATGACAGCGCGAAGACACGGTGAACGGAGAGCATCCACTCAGGTCACTGAAGCCTGAAGAAGCTGATCCGTCCATCAGTGATCGCTCAACCTCTTTGAGAAGACGGTGCTGATCATCGAGGGCTTTGTAGCAAGCGCTTTAGGGGAAGCTCGACTAACCTGCCATATCGGATGGGTTTTCTCAAGATTTTCTCAGCCTGAGGCTGCCTGAGGTGTTTTTTCCCTTGACCGCGTGGGAGAATAGTAATTGGATGCGCGATCGCATGCTAAGTATATGGCAACCAAGACCTCTTTGCTTTGTACCAGTTGCAGAACATGCTGCGCTTCGACCCTCATCCTCACCCACATATCAGCCGTGTGATACGGCGTTTCCGAGTCTAATGTTAATCGGAATGATTTCCGTTCCCCTTCATATTACCGAAGTAAAAGCTTTGGATAAAATCGAATGCCATGAGTCGGAGTCGGAGTAAAGTGACAAGGAACTAAGTTCAGTTCCCTTTCAACGTATCCTGACGGGTCTCTCCATAGGATGCAGGTGGGAAGGTTCTAACTAAATAAATCAGATTACCATCATAATTCCATATCATATCATTATCTAAGCTTCGAGCTTCATGTTCCATTCAGAGTGTACAGTAGGTATACTATAGTATTCTTACACTGATACAGACCTTCAAAAGTGCAGATAAGTGCACGGATCTTTCCGTCGGCTACACGGATATTTCGTCCCTTCCCAGCTCTGGATTTCTGATTGAGCGCCTATTTTTATCCCCAAAACAGAGGCCCCCCAAAAGCCTCCAAGATATCTATGTTCAACATTTAATCCTATTTTTATCCAATCCCTATGTTTCTACATCTCACTTCTGCTGACCCATTTGATCTAAGCGGCCAGTAAGCGGCTTTGTTTCTTTGAGGAGCTTCCGCAGACATAGATAAGAAATACGACGCACTCGAAATTGTTCTCCGAGTAGACCATAATAAAGGCATGTTTCATCACCATTTATAAATGGAACGCCATATCCGAGGGAAGCCGTCTCACTGTCTTTTCGGAAAACTGCAAAACATGCTTATATTTTCAATTCATCGAGTCGGAGTTTTATACAGCTCCAAGTTCGCGATGGCACCAGGCCTGAACAGATGATACACACAAAGAAGCACACAAGTTACTTCTAGGACATTATTTATTATTTCGGGTTTACGGGAACAAGTGGACTTTGTTCTGTAGGTTCCGTTCCTGCTTACCACGGGGTGAGTAAAACAGACAACGGCAAGGTCTGGTGACCAGGAAGCTAATCTTATCTGCCGTCCTTTGGCCGTCCTCGTTCTACCCGAATATTTGGATGGCCTATAAGCTTAACTGACCTATAATTACATCTGAGCATCATAATTTGAATCAATATTTACTATGCCACGATTTTCAAGCCCGTTCAACTGTCTTGTTTCAGGTGCACAGGTCTGAACGACGGTAACTGCGGCCTCGCTGTTGCTGACACAGTTATGAGTATTCAAGTCCGCTTTTGCGCGAAATCGCGACCGCTGCTTTAGACAAACTCAACTCAGATCGGAAGTCCGTCAACGATGACATACAACAGGCCAAGAACTTGAGACCGCGAGGGCCCGTAGGAAGTCAACTCAGTGATAGGTCAGTAGTTTTAACAACGTCGTGCTCTGTCTCTCTCGATCAGATTAAATTTATCTGTGCGTTATCCAAAAGCTCTGAGCGCATCTGTTATGGACATGGCGCGTGTACAACATCAGCAGCCTGATGAGCTGCCTCCACTGTTCAGGCCCCGGGTAATGGAAAAATCGGGCGACACCATCAAGGCCATAAAATAAGGACTGCGGTGGATGTGACCGTACCTTATCCAAATTCGGCCCACGGATAACACGTAATATGGATTGGATATGGATATATCCGCGTGGATTGGATAAATCCACTCATGCCCATATCCATAAAACAGCCCAATTTCTTCTGTAAAATGTAGAGAATTACTGTAGCTTTGCTTTGGTAAAGAAAAATGAGCAAATTTTGG